>CABFWB010002853.1:26675-55067 GCA_902151455.1 Timema bartmani
GAGGACCTACAGTTTAACGTGGAATCCGAACCACGGTGGAAGCCTGGCATTCCACACATTCACAAGTTGTGATTAATACACGTCTTGTCAGAGGTGAAGGAAGGGTTTGGCATTCAGATAAATCTGTGTCGGGACTGAGGATTGAACCCCGGACCTCCAGTACAGAAGTCTGACACCCTACCCTTAGACCACCAGGTCACCTTTTGTAAAATATTTAATTTATTTATTATCGTTGCGCAGTAGTCTCTCAATAGTCTAATGAGTCGGTCACAACCAGAGCAGCCTAAAACTAGGAACTGTGTGAAGCACCGAGCTCTATTGAAGTTGAAGGTCAAATCTCCTTCAATTCCAACTTCTACAGCCGCAATAAACTTAACGTCTTCGAAACTTTTTGAAGAAAGGTGAAAACGTTGATATATAACAAATATATTAGAAATATCTCACTAAATATGACATATTTCAACATAAAATCATTTTTATAACAGCTTACAAACAGTATTTTGACACAGATTATAGAATAAATTACATCTATAACTCAAGCAGAGATAAATTCAGGTATGTCAACATAAAACAATAGACTGGTTTTTTTTTCTCTCTCTCTAAACTTTTTTCTTAACCAGGATGTAATTAATGGATAATTTAAACAGTAAAAGTATTTTGTGAGAGCAACAAAAACCTTATTTACCGCTTTTCTTCACGTGTTTCAAGCTTCTTATTTTCATGGTTAAAAAGTGACCTTGACACACTCCTAGTCATAACAGAAATATCCAAGTTATTTTTTGAGGGTTCCTATCGTGGCTATGAAGTATCGGAGCTGCAGTTTTCATATGAATATCACAGTGTGAGGAATTGTCCTCCGATCGTGATTCAGAATTCCTAACGCCTGACGCGTGTGTTTGTCGGACAGGAGAAGACTCACACCATCATTGGTCTGAACAACGAGCTGGCGGCTCTCCATGTGAGGTATGACAAGGCTCTGGCCAACACATCCACCTGGGAGGCGAGTGTCGAGAGGATCAAGAAGACAGGCTCCAAGAGAACATCCGAATTGGGGCAGGTAGGTCACTATACAACATCCGAGTTGGGGCATGTAGGTCGCTAGACAACATCCGAGTGGGGGCAGGTAGGTCGCTAGACAACATCTGAGTTGGAGCAGGTAGGTCGCTAGACAACATCCGAGTCGGGGCAGGTAGGTCGTTAGACAACATCCGAGTTGGGGCAGGTAGGTCACTATACAACATCCGAGTTGGGGCATGTAGGTCGCTAGACAACATCCGAGTTGGGGCAGGTAGGTCACTATAAACATCCGAGTTGGGGCAGGTAGGGTCGCTAGACAACATCCAAGTTGGGGCAGGTAGGGTCGTTAGACAACATCCGAGTTGGGGCAGGTAGGTCACTATAAACATCCAAGTTGGAGCAGGTAGGTCACTAGACAACATCCGAGTCGGGGCAGGTAGGTCGTTAGACAACATCCGAGTCGGGGCATGTAGCTCGCTAGAGAACATCCGAGTTGGGACCGGTAGGTCGCTAGACAACATCCGAGTTGGGGCAGGTAGGTCACTAGAGAACATCCGAGTTGGGACCGGTAGGTCGCTAGACAACATCCGAGTTGGGGCAGGTAGGTCGCTAGACAACATCCGAGTTGGGGCAGGTAGGTCACTATAAACATCCGAGTTGGAGCAGGTAGGTCACTAGACAACATCCGAGTCGGGGCAGGTAGGTCGTTAGACAACATCCGAGTTGGGGCAGGTAGGTCGCTAGACAACATCCGAGTTGGGGCAGGTAGGTCACTATAAACATCCAAGTTGGAGCAGGTAGGTCACTAGACAACATCCGAGTCGGGGCAGGTAGGTCGTTAGACAACATCCGAGTCGGGGCATGTAGCTCGCTAGAGAACATCCGAGTTGGGACCGGTAGGTCGCTAGACAACATCCGAGTTGGGGCAGGTAGGTCACTAGAGAACATCCGAGTTGGGACCGGTAGGTCGCTAGACAACATCCGAGTTGGGGCAGGTAGGTCGCTAGACAACATCCGAGTTGGGGCAGGTAGGTCACTATAAACATCCGAGTTGGAGCAGGTAGGTCACTAGACAACATCCGAGTCGGGGCAGGTAGGTCGTTAGACAACATCCGAGTCGGGGCATGTAGCTCGCTAGAGAACATCCGAGTTGGGACCGGTAGGTCGCTAGACAACATCCGAGTTGGGGCAGGTAGGTCACTAGAGAACATCCGAGTTGGGACCGGTAGGTCGCTAGACAACATCCGAGTTGGGGCAGGTAGGTCGCTAGACAACATCCGAGTTGGGGCAGGTAGGTCACTATAAACATCCGAGTTGGAGCAGGTAGGTCGCTAGACAACATCCGAGTCGCGGCAGGTAGGTCGTTAGACAACATCCGAGTTGGGGCAGGTAGGTCACTATACAACATCCGAGTTGGGGCAGGTAGGTCGCTAAACAACATCCGAGTTAGGGCATGTAGGTCGCTAGACAACATCCTAGTTGGGGCAGGTAGGTCGCTAGATAGCATCGGAGTTGGGGCAGGTAAGTCGCTAGACAACATCCTAGTTGGGTCAGGTAGGTCGCTAGATAGCATCGAAGTTGGGGCAGGTAAGTCGCTAGACAACATCCTAGTTGGGGCAGGTAGGTCGCTAGAGAAATATGAACAATGTAATATTTTGGATCAATATAAACTTCTTTTTTTTAATATTCAAACTTCGAATTGGTTTTGGGAATGTTTAAAATATTCGCTTGGAAAAAGTTGACTTCTCACACCACTAGTTATTACAATAGAAACATAATCTAGTTAATGCATCATGTCCTCTTGTTTCTAATATGTCCTAGATATTATTGCCCCAGGCACTTAAAGTAGGCCGAAAGAAAATGTGGCTGATGGTGTGTATTTTTAACTTTTACAACAAAAAGCTTTTATTGCCGAATTAAATAAGATGTGTAGGCTATACGTTTAGATTAATTTCCAACACAAATTAATCTCAACAGGTTTTCTTGCTGAATTTTAACAGAACTTTCTCTATTCATTTAAAAAGTTTTTTTCTCACCACATGTTTAGCTTCACATATGAACTAATTATGCTAATGTCTTGGGGATGAAGGTTGAATTAAAAAAAAATGTACCCTCAGTTGTATGAAGGGAGAGTGAAAAACAATTTATATATTATCATCAGTCCAGTCTATTGGGAAAATGGTATCTTAAAGTTTAGACCATTCGACCACTGGAGCGGGTCACGTTCCTTTTAAAATGCCATTATGCCCACGACTGATAGAAGCTGGGATTACGCAAATTACGCAAATTTGGGTAAACTTTCTTTAAATATAACCTTCCCATTCTTAAAATCATTAGTGTAATTAGTACATAAGTACGAACGAACAGTAAGATGCGGCACTAAAAAACTAAAAAATATATCTTAGCCCCTATGGCAATATTTAATTCATTTTGGCTAAAATATTTTTTAAATATGATCTGAAGAAATGCTGATCTTACTAACTTGCATATCCTTCCACCCTGGCTAACTCCTGATTATGCATGGACAGTGGACTTTCCTGGCTGACGCTTCGCATCGAGCCCCGATTGGACGTCTTTGGGAATACCCCATCACAAGGGCAAACAATTGTTTACAGGTACAGGCGGCGACGTGGAGTATGTACCAGCAGGTGTGCAAACACCGAGGAGAGCCCCCGACATTGGGGCAGGGGGACGTGCACCGCCAGCTTATGTGCATCAAGAGGTTTCTGCAAGAGATGACGCAGGTGGTGCAGGAAGCCAAGAGCCAAGCTAATACCGATAAAACTACGATGCGCGCCAAGTAGACGACAATCCTCCCTTTATAAAATGTATCGTGGAACCAAGATACATTTCTCTTGTGAATAATTAAACTATTTTTTTTTATCTTGCTCTGTAAATTTTGGTTTAAAAATGTACCTAACATAGGTATTAACCGAATATATATCTGTAATGTATATTATGAAAAAATTTGTAAGAAACAAAAATTGTTATGATAAATAATTAGTTGTTAATTTATGAGTAACACAAACCGATACATGATGGTTATAAAGGGTCAGTCCTGAGGGACGGCTAAATTTAATATAATGAAAAACGACCACTTGGACATTGGAATCGAAGCCCGGACCTTTGTCTTTGGATACGAGAGGAACCAGGATGGCTCAGAAAATCCAAAGGTCCCTAGTTCAATTCCCTGTCTTTAAAAGAGAGAGAGAGAGAGAGACACTTGAAAATTAACACCAATTTTAGTTTAAAAACAACATTTAAGGGGGGATAAATTACAAAATAATGAATTGAAATATACATGGATAACCCTGGAATAAGGAATCAAATCAAATTTTGTATGCAATTCACAACAACATAATATCTTTGTGAGCAAACATTTCAATATAAATATTAAAGAGCTGTAATTCACCGAGTTCAAGATTAATACAATTGCTCAACTTTGTCCACTTTGCACAGGTCGAAATATTTGTAGCTTTTCTGTTTTCCACCATTATAGTCTGTTTGTGTAAACAATTAGTAGGCCTACCATATAAATAAAATTATAGACCTAATCAGATAAGCACCATTGCTAAACAAAACGATTACTAACAGATTAGGACCTTGTAATAATAAAAAAAAACACTGTATTTTAGCCTTTAAAAATCCATTCAAACAAAATTAAATCATTTAAATTTTGTATTCAATGGGTTTTATTTACCAATGTCTAAAGTTTCTTACAATATGGTAACTTAGGTCTAATCACTGAGTTTGGTAGGAGTGGACAGCTTAAAGGCCTTTTTTCTCTATTAGGCTACAATCCTAACGTTTAGTGGAATTGTTGTAGGGGAAAAAGGTCTTTCAGAGTCATTCCTATAAAATCAGTGTAGCCTACGTCCCAGGCTTGATAGCTATTTAAAAACATGTTATTAATCACTATCAGTGTCTGTAAAATCATCATCATCATCATCATCAAGAGAGAGAGACACTTGAAAATTAACACCAATTTTAGTTTAAAAACAACATTTAAGGGGGGATAAATTACAAAATAATGAATTGAAATATACATGGATAACCCTGGAATAAGGAATCAAATCAAATTTTGTATGCAATTCACAACAACATAATATCTTTGTGAGCAAACATTTCAATATAAATATTAAAGAGCTGTAATTCACCGAGTTCAAGATTAATACAATTGCTCAACTTTGTCCACTTTGCACAGGTCGAAATATTTGTAGCTTTTCTGTTTTCCACCATTATAGTCTGTTTGTGTAAACAATTAGTAGGCCTACCATATAAATAAAATTATAGACCTAATCAGATAAGCACCATTGCTAAACAAAACGATTACTAACAGATTAGGACCTTGTAATAATAAAAAAAAACACTGTATTTTAGCCTTTAAAAATCCATTCAAACAAAATTAAATCATTTAAATTTTGTATTCAATGGGTTTTATTTACCAATGTCTAAAGTTTCTTACAATATGGTAACTTAGGTCTAATCACTGAGTTTGGTAGGAGTGGACAGCTTAAAGGCCTTTTTTCTCTATTAGGCTACAATCCTAACGTTTAGTGGAATTGTTGTAGGGGAAAAAGGTCTTTCAGAGTCATTCCTATAAAATCAGTGTAGCCTACGTCCCAGGCTTGATAGCTATTTAAAAACATGTTATTAATCACTATCAGTGTCTGTAAAATCATCATCATCATCATCATCCTCTTCGGCAAACATTTCAGTAAAAACTTCAAACTCTTCAAGTGAAAGTCCGGCAACTTTCGTAGCAAAGTACTTGTCTTCCGAGTCTGTAATCATGTACAAAGGTGGGTTCTTACTGGGTTCCATGGGGTCAACCTTGGCGCTCGGAGCGACATATTTCCCGCACCTCTCTAGAAACACGTGCCTCAGCTTTATGTCGTCTAGCGAGCATGCCAGCGCGCGTGACTTCACAATCTGGACATTCTCAACCTTCATCGTTTTACTAAGGTATTCTATTTTACTTTCCACTCGTTTCCAGTTCTCAAACATAACACTAGGGCAGCTCCCCAACAAGTTTACAATATTTCTTTTGGTAGAACTTAAATACTTCAGTTTAGGTATTCGCTGTGGGATTTCTTTGACGTGTACCGACAGAAGGATCGGGCACATCGCCAAGAGAGTTTTTAGGCTGTCTTCACCGAACTGACAGTTACGCCAGTGCTGCAAACTTTCTGAAAGATCTTGAGATTTCATCTTCAACAAATCTGGGTTGGTAGAAAGCAAACTTAAACTGAATTTTGGGTCAAAGCCGTTTCGATACATGTTCGTAAAGTATTGTTCCCAATGAGAAATGGCCATTTTTGATAAAGAAGGAACAGAATCTACCGCTTTCAGCAAAGTATTGGCATCCAGTCCAAAATTTTCCGAGACTTTAGTTAAGTAGGCAGGTAATGGATTTTGTGATAGGTGTGTGGCCAACGTTTTGTCGTTTGTAGACACGGACAAGTTAGACGAGGTAGAGATGGATTTTTTCAACCCAAGTTGACCTTGATGTTGGGTCATCCATCGTGAATTATGAACAAACACCTTCCGAACATGATGCATGATTGGTGTGTATGTTTTAATGAGTCCTCTGAAACAAAGCACAACTATGAGTACACCTAGGTACAATAACTCACTTCATTAATAAACTGATTACTACTTTATGCGTCAGTTTAGTGTTTAAAACTATAACTATCAATTATAGGCACTTTAGAGATTGTAAATAGCTATTGTGACTACAAGATCAGCCAGCCAGAGGATTAGCATGTATAGTTATACTGTTGAGACGGGTTTCTGTGAGTGGCTTGTAGTTTTTGGGGTTTATGGGCAGTTTCTCAAGTTCATCCAGTGTGTCAAAACCATCTATCACCTTACCAAACAAGGTGTATTTCAAGTCTAAGTGCGGCTGGGGAGAGTAAGTGATGAAAAACTGACTAGCATTGGTGTTCGGTCCATTGTTTGCCATAGACACCATACCACGAGCATTGTGCTTTAATTCCTCCTTGAATTCATCTTCAAATTTCTTTCCCCATATTGAATTTCCCCCTTTGCCAGTGTGTGTCGGATCTCCAGTTTGGACAATGAAACCTTTGATATTTCGGTGGAAAAGACAACCATTGTAGTAGTTACTTGCACATAGGGCAAGAAAGTTATCGCATGTTTTGGGACAGTATTCACAAAAAAGTTCAATCTTCAAGTCGCCTACATCTGTATGAAGTGTGACTGACATGACTATTTTCAGAATTTACACCAATGGATTGCTCACAACATATATTTCTATAGTATTATTCAAATTTAATACGAGTGTTGAATAGTATTACCTTAAAAGTGAATTGCCATTTTAAATTATTAATCAAAAATATTATTTTTAATATTTTGATGAACTATTTGTAAAGTATTGAAATATATTTCGATCCAAAGACAATAATAAAAAATCGACTACCATACTACTGCCTTGTGGAAAGAGTTTCGTAAAACAACCCGCTCCTTACGGATGGAGTATGTACTAATTGAGGAAAACATAATATTTATTGTATCGGCAACATATTGAGCAAGGGACAAGAGAGCTTTTAATAAGTTCTTCAAACTCACTACAAAAATACAATTGAATCTTAAATTACTATATTAATAAGATAGCATTATAGGAAGTTGGAAATGTTTTAGAGAAAGAATCATATATATCCATCAAAATATTTTTGCCAAGCTGCAAACACATAAAGGCACAGTGATTAGACGTTGATTGCGCATGGCAAAAAGTATAAGGCACTGATAATGTTAAAAAATCTTAGATTCTTAGGTGATACACAGTTGATAAACGTGTAGCATAGCAACAGATATGTACAAATTAATATTAAAATATCCTTTTCAAAAGGATAACCTAGGTATTATTCACATCAATCAGGAAAAGAATATGATTAGTTAAATAAGGTCACTTAAGCGAATTAACTCTAAGTAAAGATAGAAATTCAACATCGAAAGCTGTACGGCAGATATGTGGCTTAATATATTATAATGTTACGAGTTTCTACTTTTTATCCAACAAAGATAATACAATAAACATAAAACATACATAAAAAATGTGTTAGCCTACACTAAATCGTTATGTTTAATTTATAATAAGTATTACTACAAGTTGATACATCCAAACTAGCTTCTGTCAGGGGCACGAGATAAAAATCACCACGATGTGAAGGGTGGAGGAATTTTAAATTAGAAGTAATGTGTCGGGTTGTCACTAAGTATTCATCCCACTTATGTCACTGGAATGTGTGAGGTTCATCTGGGATAGTTTAATGAATGTGAGATGATTAATACTACTCTTTGGTTTATTAAATAAAAATGCATTGATTCACAGTCATCATAGTGACGAGCGTTGGGTCCATCCATTCCCCGATCACCCGTGAGTTTAAATCAGGTCCCTCTAGGGCTTCCCTGACCAGACACTCTCCATACAAATTGAATAGACTGGGTGTCGAACAGCATCCCTATCTCACTCCTCTTCCTATCTATACATTGTTGGTCTCTATCATTCAGCCTCAATTTAACTCGCGGTGTCATGCACAGGTTTGCAATTAGCTTTCTGTCCCTCCAGTTGAAGCCGATATTCTTGAGTATTTCCATAAATTTTTCAATTGCACTTTTCCTAACGTCTTTTGCTATTCAACGAAACCAATATAGACTTCTTATTTGTCTTCCAGAACTCTTTCTGAAATTAATATCAGCATCCCGATGGTTCATTTTCCTTTTCTGAATCCAAAATGGTCTTCTGCCATCACACTTTATATTTTCCGTTCCAGTCACCCGTTGAGTATTTTCCATGTGTATAGTTTTGTCTTATGTTTCTTGAACCAGGTGTTTGTCCCCACAAGGTCATACCGCTGGCAGAATTCGATTAGCGTCTGCCCTCTGTTGTTTCTCTTCCTCAGTCCATGTGGCCCTATTATCTTCTGCTCCCGTCCTTCTCCGACCACACTGTTCCAATCGCCCATGATGATGGTGTTCACATTCCCTTTTAATTTAATTTAAACGTATATTTCTTCTACTTCGACATCATCGTGGTCGGTTGTTGGCATGTACACTTCTACTATCAATCTATCAACGGTTCAGCTTTTAATTTCACAAACATTACTATGACACATTACTTTTAGTAACAATTTTCACCACGTTATTTTTCTTCATTTTTGCCACTCCTTTTTCTCCAGTCTTTCCACCTGAATAGAGCAGTTAATTAAAGGCAAAAAATATTCAAAACTATTGGTATATTCAGTACATAGAAAACGTAATAATACATTACGATAAACCACTTATTAGTTATTACTAAGCTATTAGAGATTGTAGCTTTGTGTTTGTTTACAAGTGAAGAAATTGGAGCAATCCAAACAATCTTTAGAGATCATTAATAATTATATATAAATTAATACAATGCGTTTGTTTGGTACAGTGTTCGCCGAATTACTATAAATAATCAATTTGAACAAAAATCAAGCACATGCAACCACAGCGCGGCGAGTGACATCGTTCAAGCTTTGGCGTCGATTCTAAGATCATACCTGAACGTCCATATTTTTAATTCGTGGCTATGAACAATCCATTTTATTAGTTTGTTTAGCCATGATAGAAGTCTAGGAAGCCATGTGTAAATATTTTGTGTAATTGAATAATGGTTTTGGAATTTTAAATTTATTGAAAATGAGGACGTTTTTGAGAAATTGCGAGTGTCTTAATTTTGTTTGAATTTGCTTATTTACATGTGTCTGCAGCGTTGAAGTGGTTTTACTCTATACAATATTCATTTATGTATACAAATTTATAACTTTTTTTTACATTTATTTAGCAATTTGACTAACTTTATTTTGAAATGGATCAAGACCTCAGGACAGTATGGTGTGGAAATTTATCTGACAAAGTTACTGAAGATTTGTTATACGAGCTTTTCCTACAGGTAGGCCTATGTTTGAAAAATACTAGCCTAGTTACAGTTAGTATTGATTTGGCATGTTTTTTTAATCTTTGAAACACTTTTTAAGTTTAGTCATATATTTAATTGTTGATTGGCATTTTTACATTACAATATACGTGTCAGGGCTACCTAGGCTTACATTTAAAGAAAACCAAGAAACGAAAAACAAAAAATATAGAGTTTCCAACAAGACTTGAAAGTCCTTTTCCTCATTCTAACCTCTAGGATCCTTTCTAGGATTCACCTACAAACACACGGAGCAACCGCCTAGCTACATCACTCTACTCCCCCTTTAACCACTCTCTACAATAACACTTTGTTTTCACTCTAAACATAACTGTTCCTGTAAGGATTCCTTCCCTGGCTCCTAAACTCTCCCCTTGTTCCTGTCCATGCTCTTCCTCGTTTTGATTGTCATCATCCTCTTTAAACCCTGTGTACATACTTGGTACTGGTATCTGTAAAGTGCGTAGTTCATAGCCCTTGAAGATAAATTCCACTGTAATAGATTCCTTTGTGCAAATCTTGTAGCTTTACATAGGCTATAGATCAACTTTAATGTTCTAAGAACTTGTCACTATGGATGCCTATGAAGCACCAATCACCGTCAACACATCAACTGCTGACCTGTAACTGTGGGTATTGATGGTGGTGGCTGTGTTGTTTTTTTAAATTCTGCATTAAAAAAATTATGTTATTATTTTTCTTGAAAAACACGTTTGTATCATCAGCGCGCTGATGACAATAGAAAACTTTGTGTCTCTACTATTTCCTCATTGATCCCGAAGCCACGACCCTCCAACAGTGATGCACATATCTCGTATTTATCAAAGAAACATTTGACTCACACTGCCGCTCATGTGAGTTGTTAGGATATACCCAAGTGTGATGATGATGATGATGATTCACATGTGCTTTTTTAGCAGCAAACATGTTAAGTAAGAATGTGACCATTGGGGTACCTATCCATAAAAACGAAAGCACCAACAGCAACTTGTAATATCCGTTGTTATGGAAACATAACCAAAATTAAATAATGGCTGTGCACATAGAGCTAAATTTCAGAAATATTGTTCTTGAAAATTGATTATTAGTTTGCCTAACCTATATTATTATTATTATTATTATTTAAAACTCAGAGCCTAAACAAAAGAAGTAGGAAGAACCAAAATTATATTAAAAGTACGGTACTGTACATTGATTTACTTTGTTCACCCGCTTCACTGACCAAACAGTTTAAGGCGTCACTTTTGTATTAGACTGACCTACCAATGACAGGGGTATCTTGGTTCAAATCTTGGTCGGGTCTATTGAGGGTGGTTTTTCCTAAATTGCTGACCCCTCTGCTTCCACACAAATGTGGGTAGATTACCTCTGAAATGCTTCCTTCCTCATCCCTACATCGTTAGAGTAATTATATATATACCCGCCTCGGTGGCGTAGTTGGCTAACGCGCTAGTCGTGTTGAGTTGGTCCGCCGAGGATGGGGAGATCGAGATTCGAATCTCGGTCGGGTGAACTGGGGGTGGTTTTTCCTAAATGGTTTTCCACTCTCCCTCCACGCAAATGCGGGTTCACTTCCTCTAAATTCAACCATCCCAATACCCAATCCATTATAATAATTAGTACTTAAGCGTATAACCCGAACGGGTAGTAAGACGCGATGCTAAATATTATTATTATTATTAATTATCATATGATGCGTGAAGACGTACTTGGTTTGCAAATAAAGTGCCAATACATATAATATATATATTTTGTATTTTCAAGCTATAGCAATTCTACAAACTAATTATAAGCTGGATATTATTATTATTATCGTTTGGTTTTACACGCATGTATATAATATACTTGTTGCTGTGAGACAACTCCACTTTGTTGAAATATCTTAATGTTGCTCTTAATATTCCTTGAGCAACATGCACCAGGAGGGCCACCGGCGGCTTCCAACATCCTCCATCCAACTGCCTTAAACCCAGTACAGCCACACCACCTAAACTACCATCAAAGCCCCCCCCCTACCCCCAAGGTCATTAATTCATAACTGAGAAAGGGGGAAACCCCACATTCCCCCAATGATAAAATTTTCTCCCATGTCGGGAATCAAACCGGTTGCCCATATAGCTTAGTAGGCAGATACGCCAGTGATTGAACTAAATTATCGTTAAATTTTATATCATACCTAGCTAAACTAATGGATTTAAATATATTTATTGTGATTGTGTTTAATATAGCTTATTTATTGTGGTGGTTGTTTAAATATCTGGTATATTTTGTTGTGATTGCATTTAACCTACATTTCAAGCAGGTATACATTTTCTTAAAAAAAGCTGTGATTTAGTTTCTTCTTTACCTAATAATTGGGTAGAGCGTTACCGCCCTCTTACTTCTTGCTATGGACGGTTTTCTTTAAAGGAGTTTTATTGGACCAAGTGTCTTACGTTCTCATTGGTTAGCACGGTCTGGCGCTTGAGCATACGAGCTCTATAGAAGCGATTTAAGTCACTAAGGGCCTTTAAAGAGCTAAGGACTATAAGAATACATGGTTTACGCACAATGTGGACAAGGCTTAATCCTCTAAAACCTCAATAAATTAGGACTCCTTAAGGAAGTGGTTCCACACCCGCACACCACCCAAACTTGAGTGTGATCTTAATTAGAGTTATGTAAACACATTTTTCTCTTCTTGCCTATTCACTCCTTAGTTTGCATTTCAAACAAGTCATGGCTTCATGAAATGACTCCTATATACAGTACAACATTCCTATCCTCCCTATCCATGCGGCTCTAAGGCTCGCACTCTCCTACAAAATAAAAATAAGAACAAAAATATTATTTCTTTGCAAACATTTGAGGTTTTTAGCTTTGTCTATAAAATGCCGAAGGTGATGTTTTTGAAACATTAAACTCTGGGTGCAAATATTTCTCTAGTGCCTTTTGCAAACGCTCCCTTCCCCTCGGCATGAACCATTCCTTCGATCCTTATCTCAACAACATGAGTTTTAACCAGGCATTGTGCCCCTGGATATTTTCCCCGGGAAAGGTTGCCTAAGGAGGCGTTTACACATAATAGACAAATAAATGCAGTACTGAGTAGCCGTCGTCACTCGCAACATGTAAGGCTGGCGGAAACACACGGCACATTTTATGTAACGTAACACTGGACAACTCTTATGTTAAGTGAACGTCACTTCACAGCTAAGTCAAACACATCGTGATGTTTTTTTATATATTTTTTTAACTGGGAGAACCGCTATGTTATGTGAACATTAAGTTAATGTTTTGTTTGCTATCTTGACATGAAGCATGCCTGTTACAAGAACAGAGTACTACCTGCCTCGGTGGCGTGGTTGGCTAGCGCGCTAGTCGTGTTGAGCTCGACTGCCGAGGACGGGGAGATCGAGGTTTGAATCTTGGTCGGGTGAACTGGGGGTGGTTTTCCACTCTCCCTCCATGCAAACGCGAGTTCACTTCCTCTAAATTCAACCTTCTCAATTCCTAATCCATTAGTGTAATTAGTACTTAAGCGTATAACCCGAACAGGTACCAAGACGCCGCATATAAGCCAGCTAGGATACCATACCAAGTCTTCATACAAGGGATAAGATGAGCTGATCAGTGTGAAGAAACATTCACGATAGCTTTGTAATTTAATAAGACTTCAAAATAATTTACACCTAATTAAATGCATTACAATGGTGCTTTATTCATTTCCTTTTATATGTTTTATTAAAATAAGTAATTTTGCGTGAAATCATACCTTCTGCATCCCTAAACACTATCAGAATTAAATACAGATAGTATTGATGGTTTGTGAGAGGCGATGCAAAAAAATTATTTTTTAATTTGGTAATTATGTTATTTTAAATTGGGTGAGGTTACAGCTTTTTAATTGTGTGGTGATGTTAATTCAATTTAAATATAGTAGATTTGTTGGTGGTTGAGGCCGAAATATTCCAAATTTATATAAGAACAATTAGATCTATTCAATTGGATCAATCAAATTAATGTAGCTTATTCCAGACGTTCATAAGAATCGTGTTTTTCTTAAAGAACTACCATTTTTGTGCTAGGGCTGAATGACTGCAATTACGTCTATCATCTTTATTAGATTATGTAATTGTGTACCCCTTGGAGAACAACAGGTCTGCAGTTTGTTGGATCAAACGCTCATCAAAAGAAGCCACGTTTCTCCTTCGAACAAACAGGTACCTACTTCTTCTCTTTATAAGTTTTCCACTGTCATTGTTGTTTCCTACTTTTTAGGCTGGGCCCATTCAGCGCGTTTCGATTCCCACTGATAAAGATGGCCGACAAAAAGCTTTTGGTTTTGTGACGTATAAAGACGAGATTTCGGTGCCATATGCGTTGGCGCTGTTCGATGGTACGAAACTCTTTAGCCGATCTC
Source organism: Timema bartmani (assembly GCA_902151455.1). NCBI lineage: Eukaryota > Metazoa > Arthropoda > Insecta > Phasmatodea > Timematidae > Timema > Timema bartmani. The sequence goes on from CABFWB010002853.1 coordinate 41,060, forward strand.
TGAACTTGAAGTCAAGGAATCCTCGGGGGACCGATTTCATGGATCAAAGGAATCCGATGATTTCTCGGAACAGTCGGCCGATGGACGGTCTGGACGGGCGAGGTCTGCCCACGAAAGGTCACCACATGAGTCTTTCCCTCCCAGCGAATTTAAGCCAGCAAACTGCTGTGGCCACAGCGACCGCCATAAATGACTTTAACGTGTTGCTCCAACTGGGTCAACAGATGCTAATGCCAGGGGCAGGCATGCTGCCCTTCCCCATGCTGCCCAACATGAGCAGTCCCTTGCCTGTTTACTCGAGCCAAATGGGTGGTAATAACTACCTGGGGGGCTCCTCTCATGGCTCGAAGGAGGGAGGGAGGAGTTACTCCTCTAGAAACCACCCGTATTCCCAGGGCGGGAAGGGATCCAGGGGATCTGACCGCAGCCCCAATAGCCGACATAAAGATGACCGTGGTCTTAACAGTCGAGACCATACTCCTGTCAGTCGACACAACGGCAATAGCCGTCACAGTGACGACTGGCGACAAAGGCGGGGTCGTTACTGATCCTTCAAATTGACTAGAAACGATATCTGGCGCTGGTGGTTTTTTAAAAATTTATATGTTAGAAGGGAAGGTTTACATTTGTTGCATGAATTAAGTCAATAAAGTGGATATTACTTAATGAGGATAATTTTATGAACCTGGATGTAGTTTAGTTAATTATTGATGCTTCATTGCAGATTATAAACATGAAGAACAATATTTATGGTCCAAAGTATAACACAGGAGGTTCAGAAACACGTCTGTGAGCTAAAATGTAAAAATAACACACTGACATAAAGTGTTTATTTTGACGAGATCTATGCAATACTATTTCAATCCATTTAAATATTTGAAATTTTATGGTTTTTATTTATAATTTAAATTGGTTTTCAAGTGTTCTTTTTCCCCACTGTGAACAATGTAACTGTTTTTCTCTACAGAACTTATTTCTGTTTTATGTGTTATTTGGTTTAAAGTTTTGTCTTGGACAATTTGGTTATTCAAGTGAACTCCTTGAATGGTGTTTAAAAGCTTCTTCAGTTCATTTGGTGATTAGCTCTTCACATCACTAGCAGGTGCGGCCCAACACAAGTGAGCATGATCAGCGTCAATCCTCTCTCAACACTTAATACTATTTTCTTCGGTGGCCACATGGCTTAAGGCGTCACTCTCGTGTTAGACTAGACTGCCAGTGACAGGGAGGTAGAGGGTTCGAATCCCGCATCAGATGTACTGAGGATGGTTTTTCTAAATGGTTTTCCACTCACACAAATGCAAGAAAATCTAATCTAAAAAGTATACCGTCCTCACACCAGAATTGCTAGATTTTTAAAATAAAACTATTTTTTCCTTACAATTTTGTACTAGGTTAGTTATCTGCCCCAAGACAACGCCGAGAGGAGATTATGCGCATGAGTCACAGATTAATTTTTTAATACATATTTATATTGTAATACACATTAAGAGTGCAATAGGCTTACTGTGTTTTCCTATTTTAAAAAAAAGTACAAAATTTATAATCATTAAAAGTCTAAATTAATAAAGAAATATTTATTGTTTGAAGAATGTTTAGAATCAGATTTTGAGCCGGAGGGATGTGTTCATGAGTTTACAGTTGAGGTGCATGCTGGGTGCGCAGTGTTATAGAAAACATTCTGACACAGTTGTTGGTCGAGAACATGGTTCTTTACGGCCTACTCGTGAACATATACCCGATAAAACTTGGTTGATCTACTTATCGGTTAGACAAAGTTTAGGAGGCATCTATGCCACTGTGGTTGTTGAGCCAAGCCATTTTTCAACCTCATCACAGTTCATCATATACAGGGTGAGGCAGAAAGTGTTTAAACATTTAATAAAACTCTATCTTTACTATTTTAACTACTAAATTCTTCAAATTGAAATTAAAATAACAAAAGATTGATAATTTTCTATGTAACCTTGAATTATGATTTTTTTTAAAGTACTTAAAATGGCTACCATTTAATTCAATACCTCTTGATGTCTTGGATGAATTGCTTCATCTTGCACCACGATTCTTTCTTGAAGTTCCTGAATTGTTCTTGAGCGAGTCGCGTGAACATGACTCTTTAACATGCCCCACAAGATAAAGTCCGGAGGAGCTGTTAAGTCTGTGAACATGGTGGCCAGACGATGTGCCCAAATCGTGAAATGAGGTGGCCAGGAAACATTCTGCAAAACACCTCGATTGATGTTTGGGCTGTGGGGGCCGTTGCCCCATCTTACTGAAAATACATGTTGCAGTTCGGGGGTCAAAAGGTCGAACACAATGTTTCTTAGGCACCTTAACAGCTCCTCCGGACTTTATCTTGTGGGGCATGTTAAAGAGTCGTGTTCACGCGACTCGCTCAAGAATAATTCAAGAACTTAAAGAAAGAATTGTGGTTAAAGTTGAAGCAATTCAAGGTATTGCATTTAATGGTGGCCATCTTAAGAACATTGTTTTAAAAAATTTAAGTATTCGAGGATATGAAGTTATTTTAATTCTAATTTGAAGCATTTATTAGTTAAATAGTAAAGTTATAGTGTTATTAAATGTGTTAACACTTTCTGCGCCATCCTGTATTAGTTATAATATTTGAATAAAATAGATTTGGTTATAAACTATGACTCAAGATGAAACCGATTCAGGCTGATTAATATTGAACTAAAACCGTTTCTTTTTGTGGTTGTGTAACTTTGCAAGTAAACTCTTTGGAACATTCAAATACTAGTGGACGGGAATCCGAATGGATTTGTTGGCATCATGGTTTGAACAACAAAACACACATCACACATACTGGTTAGTGCTATGAGTAGATGCACATTTCTAAAAGCATCTGCCATTTACGCTTAAACTACACAACATAAATAGGACTTGGAACACTGTGAAAATGTTGTGTGTAAATTATGTAATGAGATCAAAACTTGCTTGGTGCGCGCAACTCAACAGGTCAAAGTTTGATCTCTAAAAACTGGTGCACAGGGATTTTTTTTTTCACACACACTGATGGTTTCCCCGTTCACCATCTGGGCAGATGTTGCGGCATTCCCTCAAACACATTTTTATCCCATTTTCCCCAGTCATATAGTTAGTTATCTGTCTTTAACATGTGTGACCATAATATGCGTGTTAAAACGCAAAGAAACGCTAGTTAAGCTACACTCGCTTACCACTATAAATTAATCTTATGAGAACCTCAGGACTAATTTAAAAAAAAAGACCTGGTTCAAACTTTAAACTATAGTTTTTTTTTAAGTCACACAAATGTCAACAACTTTCAATATAAGTTTGTGAATTTATTCAAACATTAAAGCCTTAATTTTGGACTAATATGAATAATACAAAACACTCTGAGGGCAATATTGGACTCTTTGTGGGCTCAGTTCCCAAGTTTTTACCTCACTTTGCTCAAGTTGGGGAAGCACAGGCTTTATTAGTCTTTCAGTGCGTCCAGCGACTTGGAAAACAAGGTAGGTAAAGTCAGAGAATTTGCTTGGTCAGGAAAAGTCATGGAAAAGTCTTAGAATTTCATCAAATCTCTGGAATTTTCACTTATTTACTAATAAATTTATTTATATTAGTCAAAATAACATTTTTCTCCTATTTAATATACACCCTTAATCTCTTTTAACAAAGTTGTCTGTGTTGAGCATACTAATCTCATTTCTCAAGGTCAACATGTGATTGACCCGCTTCGGTGACCACATGGTCTAAGGCGCTACTCTCACAATAGACTAGGTTGTCGATGACGGGGATATCGGGGTTCCCGGTCAGGTTTACTGAGGGTGGTGTTTCCTAAATGGTTTCCCACTCTACCTCCATGCAAATGCAGGTAAATTTCCTCATCCCCAACTCAATAGTCTAATAGTACATAAGCGTATATCCCTCATGGGTAGTAAGACACAGTGACAAAAAAATAGAGTAAGTTTTGTCGTCTATACCCCCCTCTACCACGTGTCTTTAGCCAAAATTGAGTCATGGTTATGTGTATTCGCGTGAATTCGATTACTTTATAGGAAGAATAAACTAAAAATATAATATATCTCACAATAATTTTAAATTGTACTGGCGTAAGGTTCTATTTAAATATCTCATTGAGATCTCACTCTAATATTAGATCGCACTAACCTTTAGGCCGATGTCTTTTAAACCCTTCGTAGGGGGATGCAATTTCAGAATGTGTGTGTGTGTGTGTGTCTAAAAATATTACTAATTTAAGTTGCGAACATAGTAAAACAATGTTTGTAAATCAGGGTGATTCTCTCGGGATTAAACACTTACTATGTGGGATATAAGATGAGCGTGAAACACAAACGGAACGGTTTTTTTATTTCATGGCATTCCAAAATTGTCATGGGGAAAGGCATGATTTACATTATTTAAATGTGACTTTCCAATTATGAGTTAATTAAAAAAAAAGGGTATTTAGTCTTGTGTGAATTATCCTATATATAATGACTGTAAAAGTTGTAAATTGGCTCTGGAAAACCTGGAAAAGTCAAGGAATTAAAAAATATAGTCAGGCTGGACACCCTGTCCTTGTTCAATACCCCTGAACTTTGTTTCTCCTAGAAAATTGTTTTTACAATGGAAACATAATTCATTAATCATTCTGGCCAAAACAAGAAATCCATCCATGTTTAGTGACAGTTTTGACGATATGTACCTGAAAGGTAGCACTCTTTCCTTGACAGATTACACTATGGCCTTCTCTTATGAGCGACGCCATGTTGGAACCAAGCAAGTTAAGATTTCTACCTTTCAGGGTAAAGGAAGGGTACTATGTGGTCCTGTAAGGGGTCTTAAAACGAAAGTGTAAACAATGTACATTTATGTACAACAAGAATGGGTTGTAAGATGCGGTGATGATGATGATGATGATGATGATAATAGTAATAATAATAATAATAATAATAATAATAATAATAATAATAATAATAATAAGAGTGTACATTAATGAAAGGTATGGGTAAATCACTTTCAGAAAAGTCCCAACTTTTGACAAAGGAATACTTAAAAGCTAAACCAAAATAGATATCACTACGGTTGATTCTGTGATCAAATTTTACGGTATGTTTTTTTCACACAGTAGTGTCGAGTAACAAAGTTTTGAAATTAAGTTGATAACCATTTTGCAAGGCTGTGGAGTAAAACAAACAAACAAACAAACCCATTTAGGTTTTGTTTGAATAACCAAATTTGTCCTGTGGAACTCATGTCGATAATACAATGTACAAATCTTCTGGACTATGCTTAGCATTTATACAAGAAATTGATTAAAAAAAAATGTTACAAATTGTTCTCAGGAATTGTAATACAACATTTTATATTTAGATATTTTAGAATCATTATGTGAGATGTTATGATTAGTCCAATAAGTAAATGAATATGTTTTGTTTAACCGCAGGGTGTATGCAATAAGTACATTTTCATATTTAGGTTGTAACCGTGCTGGTCTTGCAAACATTGCCATATTTTTCACACTTAAAGAGCTTGTACAGTATTAAAACACAATACAAAATTGACTTTTTGTAATTAGCGAAAAAAAATAATACCCTGAACGGTAGCACTCTTATAGGGCATCCACTGCAGGAGAAGTATCGGACAGCTGGGAAAAGTTAATCATGTATCCATTCGCCAAACCATATGATCTTCAAGACCATAATATGTTGATTTGTTGTCACATTTGGTGGTCAAAACTGTCAACTGTTTTTACATAATTGAAACACAAACTTATGAAATTAACCGTTTGGAATTTGGATGTTTCTTTTTTGTGAAGGCGACGTTTGTGGTTCACTTGAAAAACGCTTTTCAGACAAGAGCTTCTAAAATGTGACATGCTCTTTTGAAATTAAAATGGCAAACCAGCCGAAACGGGAACGCTAATTATATCATCTAAACAATCAAGGCGGTTATGTTATTGTGCTGTTTATAAAATAAAAACATTTAATTTTGAAACTAATATTTTATATGGCTCTCGTTAAGTGGCCTGCCACAACAAGATACAAATGTGAATATAATACATTTAAATTCATTATTTCATGTACTATAATATTGCTTCCTGCTGCAAAATAAAAAAGCTATTAGTTTTTGCAATAAGTTATGAAAACACCAATTATAAATAAAGTAATCCTTAGGGAAGTATTGTTAGACTTGTTTGATAACAATTTTTATTTATAGTAATTATAGTATTACTAAGCGAATAATAATAATTTCTAAATAGGCTGACATGAGTCAGTTTCAGCCAATATTTGCAATAAATAACTATCTATCAACTGTCAGATACCTACCACCTCGCCTGTCGTGGATGACCTATACCTTGATGTATTACACTATATGGCCCTATCTTAGAAGCTACTCCACAGTGTAACTATGCAAGGTACCAGCTACCTTACACGAGAAACAAAGGGTACATAAGTAAGCTTCAAAGAAAGTCGGTAGAGCTCAATTCTATCTCAATCTGTTAGAGTATAAGATGATTTTCTTGTCAGTTCTTTTTTTAAATTCAAGATGTAGTTTCAGATATTTGAGGGAAGTGTTCATACATAGCGTATGCGATTATCAGCCTTGTGGCAACTGTACCAGCGGTACACGCTGTGCAAGATCATAGTAATTAACCAACGGTAAGACATGGAGGTTTTTGAATAATAAAAGGTAACATGGGGTCAATTTTTATTGAGAGACTGATTCACTTTGCTTAACATTTGATTCAACGTTCATTGACCCAGGGTCGTACATATCGGGGTGTTTTGGGGCTTCAAAACCTTTCCGATAATATTATTAATAATGTGTTTTGTGTTTTCCTCGACTCAAGTTAGTGCTACATTGAAGTTTTAAAAAATTCATAATACCTCTAATCTCAATTATTAAAAAAAATATGTAATTGCTCCAAGAGGGATTTTATGTTAAACAATCCTTGCCATTTGTTGTATTACTTCATAACCCCCTGAGGTTGCAACGCTCCTTGAGGACCGAGAAAACACTGGACATTAGATATTAAAATTGTGGTCATTTTAAGGGGGTGGTGTGTTTATTTAAGGCTAGTTGTGCTGAGAACAACCAACTCCAGTCAATATTAATAATTAGGATCAGGGTTCAATATTTTTTTGCCCTGTCCCTTTCATACCTTGACTCACTCTTGAACCCGGGTTTTAATTTCTAGTCGAATGTACTTTGATATTTCGCCCCACAATAAAAACATAATATGTCTTACAAATTGTAAATTAATATCATAATTATGTCAACATGGGGTTCTAGAAAAAAACATATCTAATTAGATGAATATAAATAATATATTCTTCATTTGTATAAGATATAACTGCACTAAAATGTGGCCGTAGTTCCTTGTTAGACCGAAGACCACAGTTTTGGAAACCTTGGGTCGGTTATATTTAGTTTGGGCTTTTATTCGTTCTAAAACAAACTCATTTGATACAATATCTGATCAAATTAAAGTGAGCACTGAAAAAGGTGTATTTCTATCCTGAAGCACTAATTCAAGACCTGGTTGTCTCTTAAGTGATATAATATGTTAATCTCTAAAGCAATGAGTATTTATATATCTTGCTTTCATAATAAGATGTGTGTAAAGTGTACATAGAAACTTATTTTTAATATTACACGTGGAAGAATAGACCATTCCTCTAATTAATGTTATATTGTATGTAAACATATTATTTTTATATAGTTTTGGAGTTGTATCAATGTTATACTATTGTCAAAATAATAATGGTGTAGCTAAAAATTCTATAATAATAATAGTAGTCACATTTATGAAATTAGCTGAACTCTTAAAACACATGTTTTGACTGGTTTACCTTTCACTGTTTTTATTGTAAATCGGTTCATTAATCACGACAAACATTTCAGTGCCTGTTGCTAGCAAGCAAACTCTTAGTAGCGGTCACATAGGAGAACCCAAGATACTTGTAACGCCACTCACTTCTGTCGTCAAACAACTTCTCAAACAGTCTTGCTAGATTTTCACTCAGAATGTTGCCAATTTTATTTAACATGAATAATGAATATTTCTTTTAATCCTGGGGCCCCAAATGGTGTCACTTAAAATTGGTACATTGAAAGTTAGACATCAATTTTTCTAGATTTATTTTTACCAAATAATTTATTTGTTTCACAAAAAGCCTGGACAGAAATTAAATATATTCTATTCGACGTGATAAAAAAAAGGAGTGTGCCATTTACTTTTTATCAGTTAAATTGTTTTATTTTCTAGATGTCAAATATTTTGTTTTTATCTGGCACTGAAAATGTTATATTTTGTTTATATATAAATGTGTGTTCATATTGATTTAAATTTATTTCTCATAAATATGACTAAATGAATAGTACGAATATCTCCTCACGGTGTTTAGTCACATATTCCCAGATTATACTCCAAGGTTGCAGTACAAATACCACTTTATTTCCACACTATAAAGTTAAACTAATCCAAGACTATGTGAACAAAGTAAAAATAGCACCAAATGGCTGTATTATATTAAATATTGAAAGGAGGATTGAAGAACAAGGCTTGCACACTTACCAGAAAACGGTAGGCCTCGCAATTAAAAAGCAACAAGACACATACTTATGTAATTTTCGGGGTACACCAGTCCTCGTCTTTCTCGTGTCAATGTTTAATTCACTACAAATGTTTGGCACCATTTTTCCTTTGTTTACATACCATTTTTTTCTACCATTTTATTTCTATTCTTCTTTTCCACACATTTTCATTCTTTATCTTGTTTTTTGCCCATTGTACTCCTATTTAATCGATGATGCCTGACGATGGGAACTGATGTACCCTGAAAATTACATAATGTGTTTTGTTGTGTTTTAATTGAGAGCTTTGAGGGTTACAGCTTTCTGGTAAGTGCATAAGCTTTGCCCTTATATCCTCCTTTCATTGTTCAATATAATTTAATATTAGACATTGACTATTAACTAACTAAAATGTCTGGTGTTAAAATATAATTTCTTCTGTGTGAATGATAAATAGCTGACGTTCTAAAGCTTAATGACAGGTAAATACATTTTTTTAGAACCAAAGGAACATGTTCTATGTGTCCAACAATGTGCGATCATTTTACTTGAAGTTCCCAATATTCTAACAATTGAAACTTTCAAATATACTGTAATCTAAAAAAAATTGTTAACAAACGGGAGTTAAAAAAAATTGTTTGTATACTTTAAATAAAATAAAATGTCTTGTGCATGAATGTATTTCTATTATTTGTTAAAGTCGTTGGCTCTGCGAAGAGACATTCGTTTATACGAGAATAGCCGATCAGATTTGCATGAGGAATTTGTATATAGTTTTTATACTAAGCTCTTATGTAATAACAACTCACAATCTCATGAAACTTTCTATGATAAAGTAAACAAAAATATATAAATCAAGTTTCACAATAGACATTTTATTCTAGCTGTATATTATTATCATCCACCATTTCCAGCCTCCAACTGGGTCAGCTTGATAAAGCTCTGCCATCTTCCTCTACCTCCACCATTCTTTTGTCTCTCTCCACCATTATTCCTCTCTCTCCACCATTATTCCTCTCTCTCCACCATTATTCCTCTATATCCACCATTATTCCTCTACCTCAACCATTCTTTTGACTCTCCCCACCAATTTCCTCTCTCTCCCCTCCACTCTTCTCTCATCATCAATCTCCTATTCCCACCTGCTTTAGCCCAACCATTCTCTTGACATGCCCATATCAACCCATTCTTGCTTCCTCTCATCTCCTTCAGTCCCTGTACTCCTGCTCTTTCTCCCTTGGTCACATCCAGCGTGCTCATCATAAACTTCATCACATTCACTTCCATGTAACCATTTACATATCACTGGCACGTCCTTGTTCCACACCAAATCCCTCGTACACTTGCAGAAAGCATCTCCTTTTTGTACCCTTTTTACTCTTTCCTCCTGACGTACTTCATGGATCAAGGGTTCCCCAACCTGTTTTGTCTTCTGGAACCCTTAAAATATTTGGTGAAATCTAAGGAAACCCCTACATGGCCAACATCAGGTTACAAAATATATGTGTAAACCCGTAAGGTTGGCAAATAATAACTAACCCATACTTTTGAATAAAATATATTTCAAGAGTATTTATTGCCTATTTATATTATCTAATTACTGTCCTTTGATACTTGAACTTGGCTTGTCAATATTCTTACTAACCTCCCTTTTAACATTCTTATCTTCATGTTTCCACACTGTCCTATCAATATTCTTACTAACCTCCCTTTTAACATTCTTATCTTCATATTTCCACACTGTCCAAAAATTAAGGGCGGACCAGGCTTTTGCAAATTCCCGCAGAGCCCTGGTTGAGAATCACTTGAGGCTTTCCACCTGTTTATATCAAAGTTAATATACTTTTTTTAATTGTATTCACATATTCGCACTGCATAAGTGAGAGAACTTAAAATACCTGTATAACAAATTACACATTTTATTTTTGAGTACGTCATTTTAATAGTAGGTTAAAAACTCAAAAATGTTTAAATATGTTTTGTATGTAAAATGAAGTAGATGGGCTGGCAGGTATTACTGGAATAGAGGTGGTGGGTATTGAAAACATACCTTAATTTAAGGGTAGTGAACCCCCCTTCCCCTCCCAATCAGTGAGAGCTCACTTGCGAGTGGAAATTTCATTTGAAATTAGTTACATAAATTATAATAAAAGAACCATTTTGTTGCTGTTGAAAGGGCGACTTTATTCAAGTTATGATACAGTATATAAGAGGATATAACATATTATAAATTTTGGACCCTACGAGGATATTTAGCCAGGACCACACAAAAAGTTGTGGGTCGAGCAAATTGCCCCCTCTTAGAGACTATTCTGATATGATATTCCTGCGTCTTGATGGGCTGCATTTCATTGTGTTTGGGGATCACCTAGCACCATGACAGGTACCCAGTATTATTTAAAAATAAATAATAGAAGGCCCCATTTTGCCGTTGTGCATTGATAAATAAAATAAATGACACGAGCCTTTGTTAAGCTTGAAGCTTTAAAAGTTTGTATCCAAGCAACCTACAATTGCTGGAAATTTCTCTACATAGCTCGGTTTGAACTGAATAATTCTATTAAAAAAATGTCAATTATTCCATGGATGTGTGAGTTTGCCCCTGTGTAACGCAGACTGCTCACAAAGCCCCCTCCCCCCACCACCATGGGGTGATGATGCATTACATTTCATAAAATAGATCTTTGCTTCATTAAAACATGTACAGAAACAAATTCTTCACTGATCATTTTGTTCTTAAAATTAACTTTTTATTCATTTTTTTTCCCCCATGCTCAGTCCTTTCTGACAAAATCAATAATAACTTTGTTTAAAAAAAAATAATACTTGTGTAAAATACCGTGTTTCTTCGGGGCATTTTGTGTGAACAATACTGGTATAAATGCAACTAAAATATTATCAAACTTTTCTCTTTTTGTGCATTGAATTGTTTAAAACAGATTTTATTATGAAAACATAAAGATAGTAAGTATTCTATTAGAAGTAAACAAGACCAATAAAAACTCTTTTTTTTTGTCAATGTGTCGGTAAGTATACAACTTCTATTTCACAAGCAAAATGATAAAAAGTTTTTTTTTTAATGTTTGTTTTAGTTATATTACTAGTCATGATAAAATATAAGGCAGTTTTATTTTAATAGTAATTTAAATAATTGAAATACAAAAGTTGGCAAGACAGACATATGTATATATAAAGCTGGCAGCTGGTTTAGTCAAATAGACTTTTAAAAACCTACCACACAACCAAATTACAAATTTAACAATAAAAATATATTAAAGACAAGCTAGTAAATATTTCTAAAAAAATACTTAGTATGACTAGACTTGGAAGATGAAATTGGAAACAGAATTTTAATACTTTAAGCTTGCTTGTTGGTGGATCTTTAACTTATTGAATATTTTTACTGTGTAAACTTTTTCCAAGCTTTATGAGGTACATTTTGTTGTACAGTAGAACATGGTTGATTCAAAAAATTTGATAATTCAATCCCGTCGTGATTCCCCATCAAGTTTCTATTTAATCAATGGTAAAAAAAAATAGCATTTAATTTGAATCTTAGAAGGAAATATTTGGATAATTCGAAGCTTATCAATTTTGTATTCGTTTCAAACCCAACTTAACCTTCTTATTAAATCAGTCTTATATTCCAAGAATGCCATATAAAGTGAGTTGTCGCAAAGTTAAAGATAAAGTGCAGAACTCCGCGGCGGGCGTGTTTCCTAGAATAGGGGATGTGTTGGCTCGATTTTTATCACTTTTGTGTGAATGTAATCATAACACCCTGATTGACCGATTTCAGTTTGCTAATTTTTCCAAAGTTTTTATATTTCGTGTTTGAATTTTTCTTGTGGGTTTTTTTTCCCCGTTAAATATAGCGTGTGTGTGTGTGTTTTATATGTGGCATATTTTGAGGTTCTTGATCTATTGTGTGCCAGTTGCCCAGATAAAAAAAAATGTTAGTTCAAATTTTGGATATTTCAACTTTTTTGGACTTGGAAGAAGGCACAGGAAAGGTGGATATAACCATATAAAAGGGAACTAAAACAGTATGGCTTTTATAATGGAAAGAACACAATTTACATTGCTGCCACTGGACAAGGAAGTAATGGCTGCCTCTTGAAGAAAAATCAATTGTTATTGCTCAACATTATTCATTCCTTTTATTTGTTCCTATTTAAGTGTTTTATCATTTTTACTTTTTTCCATTTTATTTTGTTTCCTCTTTTATAAAGTTGGACAACAAGTTTAACATTCCTTTCTGTTTAGTTTTGATGGAATAAAACCTCGGGCAGTAACGATTGATCATCTTCAGGACGCAGCCATTACCTCTTTGTCCAGTGGCACCAGTCAAATTGTGTTAGTTTTATTTTAAATGCTTCCATCCCTTTCCTGTACCTTCTACCAACTATAACACATTAAATGGAAAGTAATTTTGTTTGATAGTGTGTACTATCTCGCTCTATTATACGCCTCTTTTAACGGAAGTTACAGGCGAGCTGAAACCAAAGCAATCGAAGCTGTGCACAGCTCTTTGAGACCAATGCATTATGGTTCAATGTTGTGAAACCCGAACATATACTTTATAGGGGTAGTGATGGTGGAATACATAACTGTTTTAATATATTGGCGATCATTTCCTCACTATTTGTAAAACTTTGTGCATGAAACACCAACAAGCAAAGAGTATAGCATCATCCTTATTTTAAAATACACACATCAACTTGCTAGAAATATATCTATAAAACTTTGTAACTAGATTATAAAATACTATATATTATTAAATTATATGTAGTAACGGCAATGGTCAGGATTGATCATCCGAACAGATGAATGTGCTAATGTTAATGACATGTAGCATTCCCCTGGCGCACTCACATAGGGGTCATTCCATGTCAAATCAACCAGGCTCTCAAACCGACCATTTTTGATTTTTATGAAACTTGGTATATTTGTAGAATTCATCATTATAAACAAGTATAATTTTTTAAAGAATTTTTACTGCATCCATTTTTGAGTTATTAATTTTTGAAATTTTTAAAAAAACATGATTTTTGATCTGCTGAGCAAACCTTAACTGACAATAACTCTGGATCTAATTGTGCTAGAGTTCTGAATTATGGCTCATTTGGAAGATCTTTAATTGGGCTTTCATTTGATATGACACATGCAAATTTTATATTTTTAAAAATCTCAAGGTCATTCAAAGAAATTTTAAATTCTGAATATTAAAAAAAGTAGATTTTTAAAAATTCTTAAAAAAATATATGCTAAATATACATTATTTTTCTACATATCCTGAAAGTTTCATAATGGGATCTCAATGGGATTATTATAAAAACATAAATAGCATAAGTTGATGCAACTGTTAATGTGCTAATTACTTGCGAGTTTGACGATCCATGACTGGCAGGGTATTCATTTGGTTTGTGTAAAAATG
>CABFWB010002853.1:57465-89078 GCA_902151455.1 Timema bartmani
TTTTTTTATTTGTATTAAAATTTTTTACTAGGAATTAAAAATATATTACACAGCTACAAACAAAAAAATGACGGTTTGAATCACATTATAATTTACTGATTTAATGAAGTTCATATTTTGGGTAGTGCGATCTAAGTTAGATTTCAGTGGGAACATATTGGAAATTAAAAGACCGTCTTACGCCGACACAGTGTGAAATAATTGTTATGGAAACAAATTCTGTTTTTAGTTTCTTCTTCCTGTAATGCAGTCAAATTCTTGCACATGCGCATAACCATGTCTCAATTTTGGCTAAAGACGCGTAGTAGAGGAGTGGAAAGATGACACAAGACTCAGATGTTGACCTTGAGAATTGAGATTATTATGTTAATTAAGAACAACTGTGTTAAAAGAGTGGTGGAAAAAAAATGTTATTTTGACTATTGTAAATAAACATAGCATATATTTTTTAATGAATGTGAACATTTCTTGAATTTTCCTTGTTTTACTGATTGCTAGACACCCTGTTATAGAACATACTGTAGGGTTTTAGCAAATAAAAAGTGGCGAAATCTGAAAGATTAAACTGTGCGTATATAAAGCAATTAAAAATGTACCCTAATGGGGCCAATATGAAGAAACAAACTTCACACACAAGCTATAGTATGAGTGTTTCTTTATTTAAATAATAATGCTGATTATTTTTTTAGTATCATAGTCCCTTTGTAAATATTAATGACATGATTGTCTTTCAATTTTGTAACCACATGTAAATGTAATAACACAAATTTTATCAAAGGTGGTATCATCTCATTTATAATATATTTTATAAAATAAATTACTATTACATACCTAATATAATCACCCTGTGTGCCTATATTTTCTAACTTATAAAGGCAACATAATCAAGGTTAATTGTAATTAATTTTGCGATTTTAGTATTCTGTCAGTTTGTTGTAAAATATTTCAAACATAATGTAGCCTAGGCTTAAAAAGCTTTTCACTAAATTTTAAAGAGGATTCTTAAGTTCGTCTATGTAGATATTATTTTTTGAGACACTGCTGGTTATATTAACTATCTTATACACCCTGTTAATGCTTCTCAGTAAGAAGCTATGAGTACTCTCACCAGGATCAGTTAGAGGCCATGGCCCCATGTAGGCACACAGCGCCGAGAGACTTGTTGCAGTTACTGCGTGGCAAAGAGTGAGAAGGCGGCAGGCCCATTCTGGTTCCATGTCCAACCTCCATTTTATCCCCTGGTACAAAATGGACCACACGGCCGTACTCGCAAACACTCCCCATACAACTGCCATCACTTTAGTGGAACATGAAGGTTAGAATATACGTTACTCCATGTTGTTGCAACAATACTAGAAATGAAAAATAACTGGTTCCATTAGCTAGTGGTTGTGAAATTGCCGCTGAAGCAAAACCCTACGTCTTGGTTTTAATTTAAAAACAAAACTGTTTCTATAAGTAATTTTCAATAAAGTTTTTTATTGTTAATCGTACATGAACTTAATTTAATAACAAACATACGTGAATTATTGATTACGATAGTTTTTTAAGCCATACCAGTTGCAGGTTTATAATAAAACCAAAAATACATTGAAAGTCAATATCAACTACTGCAGTGGAGTTAGTTATTTTAACATTACTTAAGTGACTTGTGTATTTACCGGCATACTTAATTTAACAATTTTTGTTATTGGTTTATGTAGATATGAAGTAAGTTTGTTGGTATTTGTTTTTAAAACAAATGTTCTTTTTATTTTGTGGTGGATTTAGTTTTTCTTTCCATTAATGTCCTTTATGTCAAAGAATCTAAGTTGAAGATATTTCACTAGTGTCATTAATTACCTACTTGTTATTTTCTGAGTTACACTAATATATTTGTTAAATTTGTAGTATTATTGCATTGTCGTCCACATTTGATTTAGAAGTTAAATAAAAATTTACGTATTTCGAGTTTGGTACAATAGTAGAAATTTGTCTAGCTCATGATGTGTACAGTCTTTCACGCTTTTATTCTTTGGTTCTTTAGTTTATAAAATTCGCCATTTTACTGTACTAGGCGCGAAAACACCAATGGATGTTCATCGACCATGAGTGTTAGAGAAGCTATGAGATTTTTAAATAAAACCTTTTCTTGTGTCGTTAACTTTCATTTATTTTAGTAAATAATGTTTCAAATGTGTTGTTGAAGAATTATTTTTATAATGGTAAGTGTTTCATTCTCATTAATGGTGTAGTAAGGGGTTTGACGCGAAATGCCCGGGGGCAAGTATAATGCCTTCTGTAATGTCCTAGAAATCGCGGGTTTCATTGTCTTGACAAGCACGTGCTGGATTTGACAGTTGAGCCCGTATTTAATCTTAATAAACTCATTTATTTAAGTGCCTTTTTATATATTAAATAATTATTTCATTCTCGTGTGTGATTCGGCCCATGGTCGGCACATTGATTTTACAGTAATGTCTGAAAACGTTTGTCCGTGTGCTGCTATTCCAACACTGAAAATTATTTTCACTTATACTTTTATTTGAATATTAATCTGGATCAAACTCGCCTTATTTTGATATATTCTCTCTCTAGTTCATATTTCTCTTTTCAGATGTGGCGTTTTTGTATTTGGATGTGGAAGAGGTGATATTCTAAATGTGTTAATGTACAGTATTAAGATTTAATAAATAATATGGTATCAGAGTTTGTTGATGGATGGACGCTTGCCCAAACCCTTGGAGAAGGTGCGTTTGGAGAGTAAGTAAATTACTAATTCATGTGTTTATGTTGGTTTAATCTGTTTTAAAGAAATGGCTGGAATATTTTTCCAATTTTAAGATTATTTTGTTTACAAATCTTTTGTCTAATATACTACATAATTTATAATATAAACGTTATAAGTAGGCCTAGATTTTGCTAGATTTAATTTATTTTGGCTCACCAAAAATCAGTTGCTGTAACTTATTTTGGTTTTAATTTTTTCAAAGTTGTCGAGCTTGTTTTATTTGAATACACCCTATTTTCCTACTTCTATGAGAGTTTCTCATAATTGTGGTGTTTGCAAAAAAGTGTTTCGCTGTAAGTTAAATATAAGATTAAAGTGGGAAGCGAGTAAAGGTTTTTTTTTATTATATAGTCAAACATTATTTTTGGTCAAAATAATAATTAAAATATACCTCTAAGTAGAAACGGTGTATAATTTTCTTAACATGATATAAACTATTGTTGAATATCAGGTCATGAGCATAATGGCATTGCCGACTTTAATTATTTTCCCAAACAATGTTTTCCATTGTAAAGTGCACCAAATTGAGCATTTGTATTGGCTCTGGAGTCGACACACCAATCTTTCAACTAAAACTTCTCTATTTTTATACGATCTGGCACAGATTCTTTCCTAAATAGTTATAATATATTAATTAGTAATAAATTGACCGCAGTAAAATGCTCCAATACAGATTACTTTATGAGAAGCTTCTTTGAAAAAGTAGGGCCTTTATAACAAGACAGGGTTGCTACTGACCTGTAAAGTCAGGGAAATGAAATTGAGGATGTCATTGGCAACCCTGTATTGTTTTAAATTTTGTTTTTTAAACCAGAGTCTGTACATTTTTACTGACTAAAGACTCCCCTAAAACTGCTTTTGACTCAACAACTTTGATTTGTAGGTACTACAAAAATCCCTCGGCACTAAAATATTTCTTGGTTTGTAGAAAATCTCTTGCAAAAGTATCAAGGTCCATGTAATTAGGAAAGGGTCGAGAATAAACTTTATGCCTTTCTGGCCATTATCTCTTCACTAGAGATTTACTGAAAAGTACAACAATCAGTAGCCCTGTATTCTCAATCCACGCAGTGTTTTTCAAAAAGTATCTCCTGCTGTTGGTGATGCCGCAGTTAAGTCGTAAAGCGGATAATCGGGAGTTTACTGTATTTTACAACTTCAATCACACTTTATCTTGAATTATTAAATATGGTTTTATAAATTACTAAAATTTGGCTCCATCCTAAGTCGCACGCTCTTAATGTAGATATCTTATTTATGGGTTAAATTTCTCTTTTCAAAAGTAGCTTACACTTGTGTCCAAGCGAAATTATTAAGTGTCCATGTGCTACCTCTGGTTTAAGAGTTTTATGCTACATAGATGATTTCTATTTTCTTTTAGTTATAAAATGTGTTAAAGGTTGTACCTATCACAATAGCCTTTATAACAAAGAATAAATACTACTCGAGGCACAATAACTCGATGGCCTCTAATGTGAGTTTACCAACACTTCCGCGTCTTGCCATATTTTGCTTTGATCAGGTAGACTACCATGTGAAGCTTCACAAAATGTGAGGCTCTATTTTGTGAATCATAATTATAACCTTGCTACAAACTCCAGTTAAAACTGGTTAAATTCATATGATATTCCAACAAGCTTCAACTAGAATTTGCATCAGGGAGTGTAAATAAGTTCAATTAACATTGTGAATATAAAGATTTGCATAGAACTAATGTCCATTCTTGTGCACTTGCCAGGATGTTGGATGTAATTTCTATGATCCTGGCCTAGGCATATCGACACTCCAATCACCTTGGCCTAGGCATATTGACCCTCCAATCACCCTGGCCTAGGCATATTGACCCTCCAATCACCCTGGCCTAGGCATATTGACCCTCCAATCACCCTGGCCTAGGCGTATTGACCCTCCAATCACCCTGGCCTAGGCGTATCGAGCCTCCCGATCACCCTGGTCTAGGCATATCGACCCTCCCGATCACCCTGGTCTAGGCATATCGACCCTCCCGATCACCCTGGTCTAGGCGTATCGACCGTCCGATCACCCTGGCCTAGGCATGGAGACCACCTAATCACACCATTGGGGAGGCTGTGTGATATGTAGTTTGATGGCTCAGGGTGAAGCTGTTGCTGAATCACACCACAGGGGAGGCTGTGGCCATGAAGATTGTCAACTTAGAGAAACACCCGGACGCGCGGACATGCATCCGTAAGGAGGTGTGCATCCATCGCATGCTGACAGATCCACACATTATCCGCTATTTTGGTCAACGAAGAGAAGGCCATGTGGAGTATATATTCCTGGAGTACGCTGCTGGAGGCGAGCTCTTTGACAAGATAGGTGGGTACGTGCTCCCACTTCAAGGTCTCTGATATTGAAATATCTTGTTCTCTTTTTCTCCTTCATTCCTTAATCTCTTTCCCTGGTTTTCTGTTTCTCTTTCTTACATTTTCTGTTGCACACTTCACATTTTTGTGAATATTCCTATTATTTTGTTGGGGTAAACAATGTATTGCACGTTGAAAAGATGAGAACGTTTCATTTGGGGATTTCTAGGGATTGAATTGGTTACCTGTTAGAGTTGAGTGTTATTGATCAAGCGGTTCTGACCAAGCTGAAGGGTAACAATGACTAGTTTTTTCCTAAACAAAATTGATAATTGGGTAATATTTGATACAACAGTTGGTAGATTGTTATGTAATTTTACATTGTACTGAAAATTG
Source organism: Timema bartmani (assembly GCA_902151455.1). Lineage (NCBI taxonomy): Eukaryota > Metazoa > Arthropoda > Insecta > Phasmatodea > Timematidae > Timema > Timema bartmani. The sequence goes on from CABFWB010002853.1 coordinate 62,959, forward strand.
ATTTAAAAAATCCACATTAAAATTTATTTTTATCTGGATTGGTGTTTATTTTGACTGGTTTTAATATTTACAAAACATGCCTAATTTTATGTTTTTCCTAAAAAGTATGTGTTTGCTAGTAACTAATTAGGCCCAGATTAGATTGTGTCTACCCTATTTCTTTTATTCGTAGCAAAATAAGAACCTTTCACAAACAATTTTTTTTCTTTGCATCGTGTCTAATTACCCATTCAAGTTATACCCTTATGCACTAATTAAGTCAATGGTTTTAGGGATGAGGAAGTTTATAATTAGAGGAAGTGTACCTGAATTTGTGTGGAAGGAAAGTGGAAAACCACCCTCAAAATACTCGGTCAAGATTCAAACCTGTCTCTCGCAGTCACTGGCAGTCTAGTCTTCTGCAAGAGTGACGCCTCATAACGTAGTCACCAAAGCGGCTCACAAACAACTTTAATTACAATCGCGGTGGTCTTGGGGTAAAGTGCTGGCCTCAGGGCCCGCTGTTCACGGACTCAAACTCGGCTGAGGCTGACAGATTTTTCTTAAGCGATAAAAAATCTGTAGCACAATTTCCTTTAGAGAGGATGTAAAGCCGTCGGTTGTGGCGTGCAAAATAACTCTGGAAAGTGTGCGAGAATACCTTTTCTGGCAAAATTGGTAGACTCTTTCACACTTGCTCATAGAAATTCATTTGCTGATATAATCAGTGTACTCAGAAAGGGCACTTTAAATATCTAAAATAAATAACTAGTTATAACCTACCTATATTAGCTTTAAAAATGTCCCAATAGAGAAACAAGAGAACAAGTGGGATGGGTAGTATTAAATGCTGTAGTATGGCAAGTCTATTATTTTTGTTCTACATTTTGGTAAGAAACATTGCTAACTTATTGTCATATTTCTAGCTAATAATTTGCTGCCCATCATTTTGATTATATAATTGTTCTTTTGCTGTAAACATTGAAATAAATTCAATGGCGGAAACATGTCTTGATAGAACGTCTTGCCAATATTCCGGTGTTTTGTTTATGGAGCATGTAGTTCAGTGTAATCAGGGGTACCGACTCGTGTTTGCAGAACCTGACTGCGGCATGTCCCAGTGGGAGGCCCAGAAGTTCTTCAAGCAGCTACTCGCAGGAGTGGTGAGTAACACTGGAGCCTTGTTTATTATGTAAAAAGCTGGAGACAACACATCAGGAAAAGTAAGCTGCTGATTTTAATCAGTCTACACATTCCTAGCCATGGATAACATCGTATTACATGCCGTTCTTCATTTATTGTGTTGACAGGAAGTGTACTCTTGCAGAAAACACCAAAACGTAAGAAACGGTGGGGGCGTTTTGAAGTTTTTTTTGGCTAAATGTCAAATTGAAGATGCGTACATGGGAATAATGAATGATCTACATTTGCAAAGTGTATATGATAACTTTGTACGCATGCCATGTGTGGACTTTGAATGATTAATTACACTTCTGTATCCTCATTTACGTGGTAAAATGGAAAGGAAAATTGTTGTGGCTCTGGGAGAAAAATTTGCTACGACTTTGCGCTTTATGGGAGCCTTTTGTATAGCCACAAAACATGTGCTATGCCAGGGCTAGACACTGACTCGACTCTCTAGCGCATGCGCAGAACCTCCCAAGTCAGCCAACAGGTTGGGTTGGTCGTTTATTATCTCCAACACAACTTGTTGGCTCTGACTGGCTCTCCCAACACCAACAAGTTGGGAGTACGTTTATATTGTAACACAACTTGTTGGGATCGTGTTGGCCAACATGTTGTGTTACAATATAAACGAGGCTTCGCTTTCACGGGCGATACTCTAACAGCCCTATAAAGTTCCTCAGGGGGTTAACTGGGTCACAAAAAGTCGCTAATTGCAACAAAAAAATTCACCAAAGTCCCAGAAAAGTCACAAATTTTCAATATTTTGGTTATAAAATCATAAAAATATATATTGTTTGAATTTCCCATTTTTTCTTTCACAAATAAAAGCTTTAATTTGTTTAAACTTGGCAGTTGTGTAATATTTTTGCACTGATTATTTTCAATCTCAAATATCCTTCAGGATACGAGGTACCCTTTCCTAATATATGAATGAAGCTTATGTGGTTGAATTCAATGTTGTGATAGTAACTTAATTTGTCAGAGTAGCACGAAATATTACAAACATTTATACAATTACACATTCTCACAGTAATTTAAATTACCACACTGAAATTTTTTCAAGCATAAAACAACCAAAAGAAAATATTCAAACTTAAATTCGGCTTCAAGAATATTTCACATATTCGATTCGAGTTCACTTCGAATTGAAAATTTGTAGGTCCACTTCGAATAGCCCTCATGGTTGATAACATAATATATCAAGCACTAAACAACTATAGAAACAAAACAAATTTGAACCTCGATTTGGCTTCGAGAGTGTAATTTCTAAATAAAAAATATAAAAACAATAGAAAATAGTGTCCAAATGGCAGAAATGACATTAATTTCAAAATTGTTCAAGTGATCAAGTAAAGTATAAATATCTTAAGTCTGACACCTTACCTCATTCGGTAGTGTGTCTATATACTGAGCTAAGGGTCCTAGTTTCGATTCCCGGCACCGCTGAAAAATGTATCGTTGTTTAAATGTGATTTTCCTCTTTTACAGTGATGAATTAATAACCAGGGGGCTGGTTGTTGTCTGTTCTAGATTTAAATTAGTTTATAATTCGTGTGCTGATAAAATATATCGGTTCAGAAAGTCCACATTAAGTACCTTAAATAAATAAAAAAATGTAAATATCTAACATTTTGGCAACCTTAATGATAATTTTGAGAGAGTTTTGATTTCCACTAATCTGATTATAGTATTCTCGCGACTATCCGAGCCCCGCTTGATCGAAGCACTCATTCTGTAAAGATATCCAATTTTAACACACTATGTACACAATAGGTACATTTTAAAATTTGTAATGTAATGTGTTTTAATAAATTAATAATTTGAGACACAATTTACAATGTACACAAATGCACAACGTTCTAGTGATCTATAACCTATGACTCCTACACGCTTTGTATCCAAGGTAGGATCTGTCTCAATTACCTCGGTTGATCGTAAATCTACTTTATTTTCCTTTCTGATTCAAGCCTCTTCTATCTCTTAAGGTTATTTAGAATCGCTCACTGGGCTGAATCATGCTTTAAAACATGAAAGTAATAGAGTAGAAATTGTTCAGATGAACACACATATTTAAGGACCAGCTTTCACTGTTACCAACAGCTTCTTTATGAAACATGTCCGTGTTTGTTTGAAAATAATCTCCTGTCCATGATTGAGATGAGATGGCTCTTAAGTGACCGACTGTTGGTTTCAGGAGTATCTGCACAGTCGAGGGGTCGCTCACAGGGACCTGAAACCTGAGAACTTGCTACTGGACGAGCAAGATAATCTAAAGATCAGTGACTTTGGTTTAGCCACTATCTACAGGATACAAGGCAAGGTAGTCTACCACCCGGGGTTCACAGCTGCTTTCATACTAGTCTTATCAAGAGTAGCATGTCCTGACTATTATCGCTACATGTTCCAGGAGCGGCCACTGGAGAAGAAGTGCGGCACTCCCCCCTATGTAGCACCCGAGGTTCTCATCAGGCGCTACCACGCCGAGCCAGCGGATATCTGGTCTTGTGGCATCATCCTGGTCGCCATGCTTGCTGGGGGTAAGCCTTACCTTGATCTGTAGGCTGTGTAAGCAAGAAGTCAGCAGTTTTAAGCAGGGTACTATCTTGAGGACAGGGGGAAGTGGGACGGCTCACTGTCAGGAAGAAACAAATGGCGGCTTGCAAGTGAGATGGAGAGGTTGAGCGTTCATGGTCAACACACAAGGCAAGAAACCTGGTACTCCTGTGAACGGGCGGGGATTGATCCTGGTTGGGTGCACTTATAAATTTAGCCTAATCCCTAACACATCAGGGTAATTATTAGTTTATTACATGGGTGTATAACGTTACCAAACAGGTAGTAAGACGCGGTGATAAAAAAAAATTGACAAGAACAAGAGAAAGTGTGAAAGAATGAGAGGCTAGATGGTGGCAAAATAGTATAAAACCTTTATTTTTAATTAAAACCATTGATGTGAGTAATAATAATTTTAATTATGTGTTCTACATTTCAATGAATCAATTGTTTTGTCTCAAAATATCTTCAGATCTTAAATTTGGCAAAGCACCTAACTTTTGTATATTCATTCTGTTTAATAAACCGAAGTTATTTAATGTTTTTGATTTAGAAACATGTTACATTTACATTTTACAAGATTAAAACTAAAGTGGTTTTAATAGTTGTACTAGTTAACTATTATGAAAATATAAACGATTAGGTTGGTCTTTACAATATTACTTTGACACAACACTAATAAAAGGTTTCTGACCCCTGCCCTTTACTGTACTCTTCGGTTCAAATTGAAAATGGACACACCCTATTATTTATTGTGTGTATTTTAAGTGTTTGTAGGGCAAGAAAGTGTGAAGTCAAGTCACTCCAAGCTCATGTGTGTGTATTTTTGCCTCTTATCTTGTCTTTGGTATCCTAGCTGTAGGTGTGAGTAAGACTTGCCTAAAGCTAGTGTACCGAAGTCAAGAAAGGAGGTACCATCGTCGACAACAAGGTAACATGACTTTACTGCCAACATAATCCTGGAACAAAGTTGTAGATCATTCTTATTTATGATCACACATTTAGAGCCAAATCAACAACAAACAACTGCTAAGTTTCGTAGACTTAAATCGCACATGGCTGTAATCGGACAATATTGTAGTAACTTTGACAATGTGTTCATGAAATGAAACGTTGTCTATCATAATAATATCAAGAATTATGTTTTCTGGTCATGGATATTGTCATAAACTTGTGGTGTTATGTGTGCAAGCCCCACTTTGGCTTCAATTTATGGTGTATGTCACTTGCCCAGCGATTTTATTAATATTAATATTAATGTTACTATTATGTAAGCTTGCATAAATCTTAAGATTTTCAATTTTGAATTGAATTAGTATTAACTCTCGATTACCCGCCTCGGTAGCGTAGTTGGCTAATGATAGAGTTTCGTGTTGAGCTCGACTGCAGAGGACAGAGAGATCGAGGTTTGAATCTTGGTCGGGGGAACTGGGGGTGGTTTTCCCTAAATGGGTTTCCACGCAAATGTGGGTTCACTTCCTCTAAATTTAACCTTCCCAATTCCTAATCCATTATCATAATTAGTACTTAAGCTTATAACCCGAACGGGTAGCTAATTAAAAAACAAATAAAAAAATCACTATTCTTTTGCAGCTGAATATTTGATTGATACATTTTATTGAAAATTGCTAAATTATATAAATGTTTGCGATATGCAAAACTAAGGATGCTGGAAGGAAATCAGCGGTAGGTCTATTTGTTGACTTTCTAAGTGGATTTATTTCCAGGCATACTTGATTTTATACCATCAAAGTGAGGGTGCAGCTTATTTCTTCCTGTTAGTATGATATATTCGCTGATTGGAATGTCTTGTTGTGATATTCAGAACTGCCGTGGGATCAGCCGACACCAGACTGCGAGGAGTACATGGCGTGGAAGGATGGGAAGGGCATGAATCTGACTCCTTGGAGTAAGCTGGACACGACTGTGCTTTCCCTCATCCGGGGTATCCTGGTGCCTCTGCCCTCGGGCCGTTACGATATATCTCGTATCCTTGCCCACCGCTGGTGTCAAAAGAGACTGTCTCGGATGTCAGGTTAGTGACTCACAGTTCTCTGTGTGCGGACGCAGCAAATTTAAAATTAGTCAAAATAAAGTCTATAGAATCTGGATCTAGGATCTATTTGAATTTGATATAAATCTTTCAAATGTTGAGATTCGGAAGTTTCGAATCGAATTCTGAAGCTTTGTACATGTTTAGTGAAAACTATTTTAAACATAGCAGGCTGAATGAATTTTTGTATGAAAAAAATGGTCTACTTATCATTATTATCGAAAATATAAATATATTGGTAATTCAAGGTATTCCGCAACGTTGAAAATGGGGAAAGTTAAGGTATTTTTGATCAAATTTCTGGAATTTTCACACCTTCACTAATACAACTAGGAAACTTTTAGTTTTAGGTTGAACTCTTTTAACACCTTCATAGCAAAACAACATTTCAGAATGTGTGTGTGAGTCTAAAAATATGATTATATTAAGTTACGTTATTAATAAAATAATGTTTTTAACATATAGTGACTGGAAGTTGGCTCTGGAAAACCTGAAACAATCGGGTAATTTTAAAATAAAGGTTGGACACCCTGAAATTGTTGGAATTTTCCACATGTAGTCCTGTACGAGAATTACATTTTGATTTCGTAAAATGAGACGGGGAAAAAATTTAAAAATAATCCACTTTAGGATTATATATACGGTATATTTGTGGTTTTAGTCTAATCTTAGCTTCCCCAAACATTCCAATAAAAAAATAATTAAAATAATGATAGTTTCAATTATTTAAATGTAATGGTAGGTGTCAAAAATAGTTTGAATAGTCAGAAAAAGGGACAAAAACTCTGATTCTACTGCAGTAGTTGGTATGAACAATAAATTTACCTACTGTAATATTGTCAAAAAAATAAAGGGAAAAAAATCATACAAACTCAATATTTATTTATTTATTTTTAAATTGTAATTTTTCCAAATAAAAGCTTAATATTCTGTCTAACAAGTGTTAAATAAGATTTATGATATAACGTAAAAAAAAAGTAGGTCTAGTGCAACTATTAGAATGGTGTATTTTTAATGAAGCATTTTTGGTATAAATATCAAATTCCTAAAACCTATTTTAAGATTGACTGAAATAGTTTTTAGATTAAAAAAACTTATAGTGTGAATTTTAATAAATACTTAAAAAGTAAAATATTAAAAAGTAAAATATTAAAATATCCAAATTAATCTGAATAAATACAATTGAGACACAATCTTTTCCATAAGAATAACAAACATTTCTCAACTGAGCCAGTGTCTGGTTGGTTACCTCTTTAAGTTTTATTTAGTAAAGTTCTCACAAAAAAGCGCTCTTGGGCTTAAACAATATTAGCTTATCCCACTATTATTATCTATGACATAAAAGCAAATGGATGCCATTACAAATAATGACATTTACATAATATACATGTGCATTTCGTACATAATTTGATATTTAAAAGCAACTTTCATCTTTTTTTACATTAAAATTATGTTTTCCTGCCTTTATTCTAATCAGGGATATATATATATATATGTTTTCATTTTTGTTCGGTGTGGTTATGTCATTTAATGGCGCCCAATTGTTTTGTAAACAAAATAAAAGTGACTGGAGTTTCGAGTGTTCATCTACTTAATGGAAGATAAGGTTAGTTTAAATTTAATAAATTAATAATATTTTCGAAGAAAATTAAATAAAAACTTGACTTTGATAACCGGTCTTTATTGGTAGATTTAATATTCTTTCTCGCTCAAATTTCGGAACAACCATTTTCCCGAAGCTAGGAATCTTACACAACCCTATTTACATGTAATCTTTATTTCAGTTATCTCATTTCCACGAGTCACTTATTGGCCTTTCTGGGTCAGGTACTGAGTGACTCTGAGTAGATTAAGCACTCCGAGTCACTTGGTAGCTAGCCCAGCGGGGCCTTCCATCAACGGAGGAATCAACCACTTGACTATAAGAGTGCTGTGACAGGGTCACCACACCCTTCTGGAGAACTGGGAAAACGGGAAGAATTTTTCAAAATCTATTAAAAATACTGGAATATTTGTTAATTTGGGAAATTTAACTTAAAGCTCAGAAGAGTAGGGCTTTGGGTAAACGAAAAAGTGAACTTTTGAATTAAACACGCAGATTCAAACATGTCTGTGAAGAGACAGAAGATTTATTTCCCCACCAGTGTTAAATCATCATATTGTTTCAAACAGTTATTTTATTTGAGGGAATTTGGTAGTAAAAAAATGGTGGAAACCCTGTTCGTGAGGGGGAGAACAGCCATATTTTAAAAATGTGATGCGTTTACCTGAGAAAGTCAAACCCAATTGCAAACAATTTCATCCCAAGATATTTCCTACTAGGGGTCATCCATAAACCACATAACGCTTTTTTCTTATCTTTTTAGCCCCCCTCCCCCAACCTGTATTATGTAACTTTTCTCATCGAGAATGAATGTTATTTTTTTCATAGGGAAGTTTTGTGATACTAAAGGAGGGATTCAGAGTTAATATTTTTAAAATCCATTATAGATCCTGATTATAAATGATTTACATATATTTGTCTTAAAGAACTAAAAAAAAGTATAAACTAAAATGAAATCGTACTACACCATATACTGTTAAAATATTTTAAGTTTCTATTTTGAAGCCTCATTTGGAGTCGGTACATTTTACAGACTCCGAATCTACCCAAAATTGCTTCAGACTGTTGCAAACATCACTGACATTTAGATCTCTCCTTTGAACTAATGAGCTTTATTTAGGCAAGGCCATCACATTCAAGTAGTCATACATCTTGGTCAACATGAAGAGTGGGTTCATGTCGGTGCTTTGGTTAACTAGCTGTACTTATGGCTGAATTAAGAGTCCATAAAGCTAGATTACCAAAGCATCGCTGTGTTCCGTGCAGCACCGCATCGTGAAAGGGATTTAGAATTAATATGGTGTATGTAAGTTTAAAGTAACATTTTCCACCTGCCTTGGGTGGTCTTATAGTCCTAACAGGTCACACTCATTAGACTTGATTGCAGGTAATCAGGGTGTGAATCCAAGTCAGGTGTAGTGAAGAGTATCTTTTTCCTAAATGGCTTCTCACTCTTTTATGTAAACGTGGATACATTTCCTCTAAATACCACCTTCTTGCTCATCCCTAGCTTACAAGTGTAAATATGAATAGCCTGGCATTATTTCATAGGAAAATAGCTTTCCGGTAGTGGCAAGTCTGTTCTATAAGGCCTTTTAGCCTGCCAAATCACTAACTATGCAGTAGTATTCTGGTATGAAATAAGGGCTTCTCATCAAAATAAGGGTATAGATCTAAAAGATAGTAAAATTTCTTTGATTCATTTGTTGTTACTGAATATTTTTCAAGTATATGTTGAAAAACAAGTATTTGATGATCTGAATAAAATATTAAATACATGACTCAAGGGAAGATAATATTATTAGGGATGTACAAGAACCATTAAGTATCGAGACACGAGACGAGAAAACGTCCTTTGAAAGTAAAAAAAAAAATTAAATTATGTTTATTAAAATAAATATATAGTTTATAGATTATCTTATAGTTAATTCAAACACTCTAGATATAATTCACACACATTTTAAATTGAATTAATAAAATGGTGATAGGTAGATACAATGAACAACATTTATAATTTAATTTTGTAATGTAACAACTTATATTTCTTAATGAAAGCTGTTTTTGGTATGGTATTACTGGAAATAATAAATTCCTGGTTTGGGTTTTTAATTTATTAGGGCCATTATTTGCTTTTTATTTTTTAATCTCACCAACTTTCGAGATTTATTTTTTAACTTTTGAGACGAGATCGAGATTCTTTTTTTCTTGAATTTTCAAGATATTTTCGAGTCTCGCACGTCCCTAAATATTATGGTTTTTACCTCGCTAAAAAAAACCAACTCAACAACTTTAAAAGTTATGTCAGTAAAATGTTTGAAGGCTCTGCTCGGTTTTTATTGTTTTCAGATGTTAGTTAATATTAAAATTTGGTGCCCACTTTATAAACATCTGCAGAAGTTTAAATTACATATTGTGACATTTTCTAGGCTGAAAAATGCTAATCATTTTTGATATAAAAGTTATTGTGGACAATAATTAGTATTTAAAAGTGGCAAAGAAGAGTGTTTGTGTAAAAAAAAAAGAGCAATTGAGGGGGTGGAGGGGTAAATAAGGCTTGTTTAGAGATGGGTGGCGGGGTAAAGAAGATGATGCTGTTGTCCTCTCTTTGGTGATCTAGCTGTATGAGTGTACTAGATGTCATAAAGCTAGATTACCGAAGTCAGGAAAACAGTACATTCACCGGGAAGTAAAGAAGAGACTTATTACAAACACTCCGATAAATCTGTGTGTTGCTGCTTGAATTTAAAATGAATGACTAACCTCTTTGGCTTCCATATTGGTATTTCACGGTTAGCCTGAATTATGGGTTTTTAGTTTTCCATGTGTACTTCCAGTGTTTTTGTTTCTTTTAGTAAGAAATATTTGTGTTTAAGAACTGAAAGATGGTATTCCTGGCGATGTACACTCTTAGAGATTTGTTTGTTATCTGTGAGAAAAGTATAAATCTTAAATGTAAAGGACACTTTTCTTTAGTAAAACCAAAATAATTACAGATTGCATGGGAGCTACTGACAGGGCAAACGTTGTGGAGTTTGTTAGGTGTCTGGGAAAATAAAGAAATAACAGGGACGGACTTTTGAATTAAATTGTTCACATTAAAAGTTTCAAGGATTCAAATTTGGATTTGATATGATATATGATTTGATTCATCCGTACTATAAAACTATGGATTGTATTTTTTCGTGGCTTTTCAGCATGAGAGTGTTGTAAAGGTTTTTTTTATATCACCACAAATTATATATCTGAAATTTTTAATGCTGGAAAAATACATTGAAATAAAAAAATGTCATTTTACCAGGAGAACCGGAACAAATAAGGAATGTGTTGCACAGAAAAGTTTTCTATTCACTCTCGAGGGGATACTTTTTTTTGGAAAGAGAGAGGGGGGGGGGTAATTTAACGTGCACTTTTTAAACCGACTGATTATATCAGCACACATTGTATACACTGACATCTAGAACAGACACAACACCCAGCCCCCAGACTTTAATTCTTCACTGTAAAAGGGCAAACTCACATTTCACCAATGACACATTTTTTGGCCGTGCCAGGAATCGAACTCGGGGTCTCTAAGCTCTTAATAGTGACTAAAAGGGGTTTAAGTTTTGTTTCCCAAAGATTAACCCTTTGAGTGCCAAGAGAAATGACAAAAGAATGTGCTAAAAGTGCCAAGCTATTTTCCTGAAAAATGCAGGAGTTTGTTTAAATTTTATTAACTCATTAGTCTTTGAACTTATTGCACTAAAATTTTTACATAAACTAGCTAACATGCTTGCCAATCTGATAATATAATTATACATATACTTTTTTAATTTTTAAATATAATAAAAAAATCACTAGCCAAGATATTAAAAAAATATTTTTTTATTGTTTTATTTAACATTAATTTTTAATCATTGAAAATTTAAATAGCTTAAAATAGAATATATCACTGAAAAGAACATAAAAAACTGAGTAAATGACAAAATTTGCAAAAAAAACTAACTTTAGATTTTACACTAAAATTGGGTTATGCATAGCAGCTGTTTCAGTGACCATCAACTTTAGCAGTGTTATAGTAAAACAAAGTCTAAAATAAATAATTGGGTTGGAATCAGAAGGGGACTGNAACTATCCTGCAAGTTGGCAGAACGGAACATGATTTTGATAGCCTTTTTATCACACCTAGAAAAAAGAATTTTGACTAATGATTGATACGTGTGTGTGAAGTTTCGAAAATTTGACTTCGTTTTGAATATTTGTTTGCTTTGAAAGTAAAATTCTTGGATTCAACAATTACAAAGCTTCACCAAAATAAATAAAGTCCAAACACACATTTATGTTTGTTTATTTAATTTTCTGTTATTTCAATTAAAAAATAGTGTTCGCACAAAAATAAATTCTAAGATGATTAAACCATTCTTTTGCGAACATTCTGTAAATTATATTTAATATCTAAATCTACATAACCAGGCAAATTATAGTATTTTTAATACAACATTAAATATTGGACTTCCCACACCCCTTAGTAAATTGAGACGATCACTGCCTTACATGTTGTGTAGGCATACGTAACAGTGACGTCAGCATGCACTACTCTGCCGCCAAGCGAGTGTGTTCTGGTGTCAACTTGTCGCCCCCTGATTGTGCGCAGCAAGATGGCGCACGAGTGTGCCACTCTCAACCAGAGCCCTGTTTGGAGCAGTCCAATAGTCTTCTCCCCGCGTCCTTCTGTTTCTCCCAGCCGGCGCAGCTGGACAACTTGTTGCTGAGCTCTCAGCTGAACTGCACTCAGCAAACCACCACTCAGTCCAGTCAGGTACCTCGACCTTTCATCCAACATCATCGGATAAAAATAAAACTTAAGGGGTATATTGCTATGGTTAGAAAATTACGACAAAGTTATTCAAGACCATTTATTTCTACTCTAGAACACCTCAAAACTTTAGGGTCGTATTATATTAGAGGCCAATATGGTAATTTATTTATCAATTTGAAATTAAATATTATAAATGATGGTTCAGTAAAAAATGTTATAAGGGGTTTAAGTGCATTAATTTAAATAAATATGAAATAATAATTTTTTCAAAGCAAAAAAAAAAACACAAGAATATTCAGGCTAGAGAATGTATATTTTAAAATCTCAAATTTAAAGATTTATTTCAATTAAATGTTTCTTTTGACTAGTGATATTTTACACATATTTTATTTTAAAAATAATTAAATACTCTTAACATTCAAAAATTATTAATATACTCAAACTCTGGAGTTTTTTGAAATAATCGACGGAAATGGAAAAAACCCAAGGCCGCAGGCCCCTCCTTTCATCTCATTGCTGTGTCTGTCGGATCTACCTCAGGGTGACTTTTCTTTGTTTTCAGAACTCATTCCAGAAACTTGTGAAGCGCATGACTAGATTCTTTGTACGCTCCAGTTGCGACGAGATAGTGAAGTTGCTCTGCTCTGTGCTGGAAAAGAATGGCTGCTCCTGGAAGCTACACACGGCCAACGTGGTAGGGCTCATTTGTAACTTTCGTTCTCATGGGGTCACTTTTAGACGAGCGCTATCATAATGGGTTGTTTAGTTCTTTAGATATTTATCTTTAGGTTTGTGTGAAGCCAAATCAAAGCTCGGCTGTTTAAAAAAAAAGTTAAGCATGGGAAAAAATGTATATAATAAATTTAACTTAAGATAGTAAATATAATTTAAAAAATGTTATTACACCATGAGTAGTCCCTGCTATAATGTTGCAATAATGTTGTTTAGTTATAATGTTGATAATAGTATGCGATTCTTTTTTACATAACGTTGGCCACTATTGGCTAAAATGTTATTTTTCAGCCAATTGAATTGTGCACTAACTGCCTGATTGTTTCGTATGATGTGTGATAGGTCACGCGAGCCACATCATGCTTTCCTTTCCTTGCCCCACCTCCAAATTACTTGTTTCATGCCCGCGCCATACACCAAGTCATGCCAGTCCATGTCCCTCCCCCTCACTTAAAAATGTTAACTAGTTTATACTCAATGTTTGACGCCCTTTAAAAGTTATTTAGGGTTGAAATCCCTTAAATGATCATTGACCTTGGCAAGCCACGATCTTCTCCCTCCCCTTATTTCCACACCCCAAAAGATGGTAGAGTAGAATGTTATATCTCCATCCTTCTCTAAATCTTTCTAGCTGAACCTAACAAATTGATAGAACACAATTAGTTACTTTCCTCCCTCCCAACTTGTTTGTCTCTCAATCACTTCACCCCGCCTTGCTACAGAACAAAGAAGGCTGTTTACAAAATAGATTAACATTGACGAGTCAGTAGTACCTTTGGGATCATGTTCACCCCTAATATTTCATCAAAATCTGATAACTTAATCTAATATTTAATTTAATTATTTATAGTTTCTCATGTCAAGACAAATGTGTTTTTATAATGCAAAACTTTGTAATTTTTTTAAGTTTCGCACATCCCTATTTGTGTACAATATATTTAATTAGCTATTCTAAATGAGCTGTGATAATTAGTAGATTGTTTTCAGCTGACCATCACATCGCTGGACCGTCGTAAGATGCCTCTTGTGTTCAAGGCCATGGCATTGGAGATGGATGGCAAGACTTTGGTCGACTTTCGACTGTCCAAGGGCTGCGGACTTGATTTCAAGCGCAAGTTTGTTCGCCTCAAGGCAAATCTTGGAGATGTGGTGTTGAAGGGGCCGGTTATGTGGCCTATAGCCATCGCTACCAACTGTATACCATAAATTAAAGCTAAACGAATAATTTTATTCGTGGAAAATTTAAAAGTTGTATCAATTCAAATGGATATATTTTTCTAATTCTTTACTAACAAAACGTACAAATTGTATTGGCTTTGTCAAATGTTAAATAATTTTGAAACCTGAATATTGACATAGAAACTTGAAATAATGTTGTTTTTTCTCCTCTAGTTTAGTTTTTATCGCTGTTTAATGCACTATATGCCATTCAGAACAATACCTTCTCCTTTCTTTTTTTTACATATAAGTGTGTGTAAATCATTGTATATTTTTTATTTATTTTTTGTTACTATGTGTTGTGTGCCAGCAAATTTTAGGGCTGCATTTACTGCTGTGTTTTTCTAAATCCATGCAAACTTTTTTTTTTTAGATAATTGTTTGTGGGAAAAAACTTATTTATGGAAATAGCTCGAACTAGTTATTTTATAAATATGAATATTTGAAAACATGGTAAGAATAAGAGAATTATTTGGTTGCTATCGAAAATAAATATCATCAAAATTCAATTTTCATAGACAGAATCTTAACAGCCAGAAAATGTATACTTAAAGATGTACTTCAATGTATTCATGGGGTTTGCAGCTGAAATTTAGATAAATATTATCAATATCTATAAAATAATAAAATTGTATCAGTATAAATTATGCTTAAAAAGAAGTGTATTTTCCGAGAAAAAAAAAGCTTTTATATGAAAATTTGAATGTAATTTAATGTTTTCTGTTGTCCGTTAATTGTAATTTAAAGCATTAACCTATCCATTTAAATGCTAAATTATTGATCTGGGGTCTGTTTTTTAAGTTTGTTCTTTAATTTGTATTATATAAAACTACCAGTATTAAGAGCCCAAAAATAAAAATATTACAATCCAAAATGTGAGTAAATTATTTTGAATCTGATATTTTCTCGAGTGGCTCAAATGGGAAAAACATTTTTACATAAAGACGGGAACAGGAAATTATATAAATGATGCCTTATAATAATTTTAGATTAAAAACTTGTATTGATTTTTAAACAAATATGGTAAGACTTGTAAAAAGCTTTGACATTATTAAATGTAATATAAATAATAAATTACTATGATAATACCATAAAAATTAATACACATGAAGGTGTGCGAAGAGTATTTTTTTTATCAAATCAAATACAAAAATTTTGAACAAATATCGAATAATTAAATTTAATAAATATTTGACCTTGGCAAGCTTCTCTCTCCCTGCTTGATTTCCTTACCCCATATGATAGTAGACACGCTCTCTCGCTTGCTGAACCAAACAACCCCATAAGGTAGTAGACAAGCTCTCTCGATTGCTGAACCAAACAACCCCATAAGGTAGTAGACAAGCTCTCTCGATTGCTGAACCAAACAACCCCATAAGGTAGTAGACAAGCTCTCTCGATTGCTGAACCAAACAACCCCATATGATAGTAGACAAGCTCTCTCGCTTGCTGAACCAAACAACTCGCCAACTTGTCCCACCACAGACTGTAAAACAACCCCTGCTCTTGAGTTTGCTACAGAATGAAGCTGACTACCCGGTCTACAATAGAGATTGAACCAGTAGTACGTGATGGGACAAAAGGGGCTTTATTTCCCCCTGACTTTCTCAAATGGACCGGATCTCGTTCACCCCTAGTATTCGCTAAAACAATGTGAATCTTTAATATTGGTCAAAATATAATTTTTCTCTCAATTAATACTGTTAATCTCTTTTAACACAGTTGTACCAGCTTACAACTGTCATTGAATAGATTGATAAATGACACCTGGACACAGTCAGACCTGACTATCGCAGATACGGCTCGTGTCTAATTCTAATCAGTTATACCCCGAGCTTTGCCTTTCATACATACCTACAGCAGCCCCATGGCTTCTTTGGTGCTGACTGACAGTTCACAGCTGACTTCTGACAGTCAACATTTAGGTATATACCTAAATTTTGACTGTCAGAAGTGACAGCTGCTAAACACATATTTTTTGCAGATCATATGGTTCGGCGTAGGGATATATAATTTGGCCTGGTAACTTTTCAAAGCAGTGAGCTGTAAGCACCAAAGAAGCCATGGGGCTACTGTAATTAAATATATAGCCTTGCTTTCTTCCATACTAATCTCTGTTTTTAAAGTCAACACGACTTTAGTCAAAGTTGAGTTAGGCTGGAAACAATGCTTGTTGTGTCAGTTATATGTTATTGAAATAAATGCAACCAGTCACATGAACAACTTCCATTAAATTTAACATCTGTACAACACACTTCCATTACCTTTTTGTCCAGTAGCAGCAATGTAAAGTGTGAACTGTGTTCTTATCATTGTAAAAGCCATATTGTGTTCGTCCCTTTTATGTGTTTCTATCCACCTTTCCTGTATCTTCCAAATAATGTACAACAGCTTTTTGACATACAAGACATATTGAAGATTTGCTAGTAATATTCCCTTCGATTTAATCTCAAAAATCTGCTTTCGCAGATGTCTAGTAATTTCGGAACTGGATCGAACCACAATCTCCTCGTAATCTGCAGTAAGCTGTACCATAGTGGAATAATGCAAGGTAAGCATTCCTTTTTGTGACTTTTTTTAGACTGAAAATTGCTGTATGATCGATCGAACTATTGCTGACCCCTGCTTTAAGTAATTTCTCTACAGAAGAGTTGGCCATGATTACTAATATTTTAAACAAAGAACATTGTATTAAAAAAACCACAAGGTGTTATTGGGCTCAAGAAACTTTTAAGAAAGCAAAGGCGAATTTTATACACCATATAAATAGATGATTTATGATTAATTAAAATTCTACCAGTATTTCCACATGACATCCTCGCAGTTTAATAGCTTTTGGGAAAAGCATAAGACGCCGCCTGCGAACACGGGCTCGGGAACTGCTCATTCCCGGAGGAAAACATTGACCAAGAATACAGGGTAATTTTTGTATGGTAGAAAAAAGCTGTGACTGGCTCAATACGGTCTAGTGAGCTTAGTCTCGGATAAATCTACAGAGAATGATCTTTTGCATGTGCTGGTCCAATTATGGTTCGGTTTTACTTAAAGAAAAGTGTTAGAAGAATAAAACAAAGCGATAATGCAAAAAGAAAGTATCAAAATAGTACACTCGTTTAATCATGTAATTATTTATTTCTATTCATGTTTTAAAAGGAAAACATTTGATTTACCTCTGATTAAAAAAAACCTTAATATTACTTTGTAATTATTTTAGGATCATAAATTTATTTTGGAAAGTGCAACTATCAATAGGTTTAACTTGTGATTTCTTCCATCAATTTTAATCTAGAAATTCAAAACTTAACCATAGTAAACAACATTAAAAATGGAGGATTCTGCATTATAAAATATTAGGCTATATACATTTAACGTTTTTGAAGAATTCAAGATATTATGTAAACCAAATGTGTTTTATTCATCACTAACAACTACATTTGTCATATTTATCTCTTCCCATTATATTTATATTATAAATTAGAGATGTGGTTCACATACAAATATTTCAAACTAAACTGTCCCTCCAGTTGAACTAGTTCAAATTGAACTTTAAAATGAGACCAGACATTTGTTCATTGTTTGATATTTTCCTTTTTCCAGCAAAGCTATAAAATATATTTTGCAAATGATTAACCACAAGATGTTGTTTGTGACAATAATTATAGTTAGCAAATAATTGAACTAGATTATTAAACTACCCTTTTCTCGTCGATATAAAAATAAATTTTTGTTTCAACCTATCAAAAAAACAACAACTATCATAATTTTAAAATAAGGCAAATGCATGGCGATACAGAAATATATTAATGTCATAAAATAATTATAAGTTAGCAATCAAAATGATCTTGAGCAGATCTTTGGATGGAGTTCTTACAACTATCAAAGATGGCTCTGTCAGATAAACGATTTCCTCAAGTTTTAACCAAGTTCTTTCGTTGTACCCAAGATACCTCTGTAAGTTACATAATTTCCAAAAGCGTCAACAAGTTTATTCAAAGTACCATAGATGGGTTTATTGGTTATATAATTTTTTTAAATTTAAACAAAGTTTAGAAACTAGTGAATAACAAGATATTTTATACAAACGGTTTTAACATTCTAAAAGTTAATCCGCTGCATCATAGATAACTCTTATCTCATGGATAAAATATTAAACACGTCGTGGACTAGTTCAAATTGAACTAGAAAATACATTTCGCAAAGTATTGAAATAGCTAAATTAAATGTTTATTTCAATGAACTGAATAGTGAAGGGTTTGATCAACATATCCCGTTTAATCAAAATGACAATATAATACGTACAATATTGTTTGTACATGAAGGAACTCTGAAAGTTTGAAATATTGTATGGGTTACAATGAATATTCTATCATCTTCATTTTAAAATAAGTAGTTACAAGTGTTACAGACAACGTTACATCAAAATAATTTTGAAGCATCGTAGCATTCCGGGGATGGCATGATTAGGTTATTAACTTTTTAGTAATATTATATATTTTTAGGAACATGGTGTTAAGAATAAATAAAGATATATATTATGTTAACTCTATTTATTTACATCCTTTTGATGGCATATAGATTTGTGTGCGTGTGTGTTTTGTCACCTTAAGAGTAAAGGTGAATTCACACGTACGCTGAAATGTGAGAGCAGTACAATAATTCAGCAACACTTAGTTGACACATTCGCGGAAAGTTGGGAATCTCTATTTACCCATGATGCACTGAAACGTCAAATATAAAAACGAAACTATTACAATCAGTGCAAGTTACTGTATTTAAAATAAACTGAGACTTTTACCTACTGCCTGAGTTTGATTTACTCATCGATAAAACTCATAGCTTCCAATAAACTGTCGTTTTTCATAATCACTTTTGAGATTCGCTATCTTGATAATGTGCATTTTTATATACATATAAATCACGCATGTTTGAAAGTTTGCGCAGGCGCTGATCGGGTCTACTTGGCCGGTTTTCTGTAGAACCGCTGTAAAAGTTGAATTATGTCTAGTAGAGCAGTGCAGGCTACGCCGGCGAGAATGCCAGATGCCAGGTGGACTTCTTGTGATTGAATTAAAGTTGCTTGCGTTTAACAATCACAGCGAACGTGTGAATCCACAGTAACTGTCTTCTGCATGTCATAGAAGGAAAGGTGGAGGGGAAAAAAGGAATTTAGGAAGTATTCAAATATTAGATGACTTGAAGGAAAGAAAAAAAGTTTGGTAGTTTGAGGAGGAGGCGGAAGACAGGGAGCATTGGTGATCTAACTTTACTGACAAAGGGAATAAATTTGTCGAATAGTAATGATAATAATAATTCTGGTACATTTTTTGTATTCAATTAGAACTTACCCTACATGATGATTTTATGTATCTATTATAAAATATATCTTGAATGTATTTACTCGACAGTAATGGTGACGGTTGAAAACATAACTAAAGTGTCCGAACTCAAAGTTAATAAACCACTACTATGTATCAACTACCAACCCACCTTATGCGATCAACTCTGGTTTATTTATAAATGTAATAATCTGTGACTGTCACATTTAAATGGATTTAAAACGATGACAAGTTGTTGTGTAACTAAACAATATATAATGTTGCACAATTGGGATAGGTTTTTCGCTAGGCTATTATTTATATGAGTATTTAAATACATTTTAACAAATATGTGGGTTTTTGGATACGGTTCTTTAGTTTGGAAAGCCGATTTTCCGTTTGAAAGCCGTATGGTAGGTTACATTGAAGGCTACGTCCGTCGGTTTTGGCAATACAGCATAGATCATAGAGGTGTACCAAGTAAGGTAAAAAGAAAAACTACAATATTCTCGCATTAGGACGAACCTTATTTCACAGGTCGTAATGTTAAGTTAACTTTATATATACTTGCTTTGGTGATCCCATGGTTTAAGGCGTCACTTTCACAATAGACTGTATTGCTGATGACGGGGTTCGAATACCGGTCGGGTGTACCGAGTGTGGTTTTTCACTCTCACACCACGCAAATGTGGGTAAACTTTCTTTAAATTCAAACCTCTTATTCGCTAACACATTAATGTAATTAGTACATATGTATATAACCCTAAGGCAGTAATACACCGAGTTAGAAAAAAAATGTTGACAGGAATGAAAAGACATTCTAATAATGATTTGTTTGTATCGAGCCATTTTGATGACCTTGGTTCATTTAATTTAAATAACCCAATTTATAAAATACATCCTTATTACTTTGTTCTTGTATAATTTCTTTGATTCAAACCTTCCTTTCGTTTCAGCCTGGACTTGTCGTCACATTGGTCAAATCTTCGGATCCTCAAGTTAGTACCGTATAATGACGATAAGTGATGTTTTCATTGAACGTCATAGTCTTGTGGAAATAATTCGGACACTTTGTCTACAATTAATACAAATAATTAAATTATGCTCTTAGTTCAGCAAAGCTTTTGAATCATTAAAGTCATAGAATTAATATTTTTTAATATAAGAATAGGCATAACTTATTTAAAAACTGTCACTGTATTAGTGCAACAATCACATTTTTTACTTTATTGGCTATATTTTATAGAATTCCTCTCTAGTACTAACGAGTGTGTTGGCGGTTATCACATTGATATCCAGCCTATTTTAATTTAATAAGAGCAAAGAACCACATTGGGGGGAAATATCACCCTGTATACACCTGATCAGGAATTGAACCTGGGCCTTAGCCTGCACGTACATGCTTGTTGTGTGGTACTAATAGAGGTTTTGAGGTAATAATGTACTATTTTAAACAATGCACAGTAAGAATCAACATTAATCCATATTATGTCAAGGAAGACATCTCATTATTACTTATATAAGCATAGCAAAAAAAAACTTCAGTAATTATTAATAAATAACTGATAAAATTTTATACTTATGTCAAGTGCAAATACGATCCACACGGTAATGCATAGATGAGCAATGGGTCAAATATTCGACCACAATAACTGATACTCTCTGTTGGCAAATCATGTAACTACATAGAAGTTCATATTTTGACCATTGACTATTCCCGTGAACAATTAAAGCAAGTAGGTTGAATTTTGTATGCTTGTCATGACATTTTGAGCCTAATAGCTCTGATAAAATTAACCACAAACTGCTAAAGGGTTAAATTAAACTAAATAAATTATTTATAGCTTACAGTTGCAATAACACGTAATCTGAATTGGAACAAGATAATTTAGCTTACCTAAAAGATCTATTCTGTCTCTTGCAGCATTTTGAGTTTTATATATGAACAATAATACTTGCATTATTTAAATTACTTTCACACGCCTCGGTCACATAGTTGGTTAACGAGCTGGTTCATGTTGAGCCAGACTGCCAAGGACGAGGAGATCGAGGTTCGAATCTCGGTCGGGTGAACTGGGGGTGGTTTTCCACTCTCCCTCCACACAAATGTGGGTTCACTTCCTCTAAATTCAACCTTCCCAATTCCCAACCCATTAGAGTAATTAGTACTCGAGCATATAACCCGAACGGGTAGTAGGACGTGGTGCTAATATTATATTATTAAATTACTTTCTTTTCATATCTGTACAAGAATAGTCCAGCTATGCTGTAGCTCATAAGATACCACCATAGTGTAATTACTTAAGGTAAGCTTTCATGGTAAACATTTATTTACTTATTTACATTATTTATCTCGACCTCGGACCTAGGTCTACATCTTGAATTTACATTACATCTTTTAGCTACGTTCTTTTTTTTAAATACAATAATAAATTTTAAAAATTCACTTAAATCTAGAAGTCCTATTTGTCCTTCTTTCCTATACCCAACCTACTATTTGGTACGCCCCGGGTATATTACGCCCCAGGTACCCTGCTCCGCTAGGTGTCCCACCGCGTTCTGGATCTAATAGTCCCCAGATCGGCGAGAGCCCCAGCGGGGACGAACATCCCCCTCCACGGGGGTAAACAGGGTAAATAAACAATTCATTTCAAATAATGGTAAACTAGTGGCGATCAACATTGAGAAGTTAAAAGTGACGAGGATTTAAAAAAATTAAGAGCCGCTGAAAATCAAAATTGAAAACTAGGAGTTGGAAAACCTAGAGAAGTTCAAGTACAGTACCTAAGAGGTCTACTGACAAAGGATGCCTTCTACACTAAAGAAATTGGCTCAATGATCGCCTTGGCCACGGAAACTTTCAAAAAGAATAGGTTACTGCTGACCAGCAAATTGAGTTAAAGTGGATCGGACACATCCTTAGGGGGAATTTTCTTCTACATGACGTCATGGAAGGAAAGATTGAGGGAAAGAGGAGCTTAGGAAGAAGGAGGTTCAAATATTATATGACTTGAAGGAAAGAAGAAAATTATGGGAGCATAAGGAGGCAGAGGACAGGGTGCATTGGCAGTCTAAGTTTATTGACAAAAGGAATGGACCTGTCGTAAGACAGAACACCTAATGATAATAAGTTTGTCTAGTGAAAAGGTTTCCAACAAACCATCTCAGAGTTTGTTTTTGTAAGGATTGCCCATTCGATTTTGGAGCTGAGGTCTTGCATGTTGTTTCAGGCTCAAGTTTGGGGGGTGGCCTACAAGATCGCGGCACAAGATGTTGAATTTGTCATGAATCATCTTGACTACAGGTAGGACATTGCCATGTCGTCGTGGAACTGTGTTTGCACCTAAATAATTATAACCCTAATGATTGAAACTTAATTTATAATATTATTAAATAAAGTTATATTTTAACCTCCACCTTGTACTAAAAATGGACTATTGGAATTCAAAGGTCTAGATATAGGTCCGAAGATGTTTTCTTGACAATTTGAGTTCAATATTTATCAAATTTATGGCTCCAAAAATATATTCATATCTGCAAATTGATTAAAAACACAAAATTACATTCTAATTACTTAACCTAAAATTCTAGCAGTGCTTGTTTCGGTGGCTGCATGGTCTAAGGCGTCACACTCGCAGTAGACTAGACTGCAGATGACGGGGAGACCGAGGTTCAAATCCTTGTCGGGTGTATTGAGGGTGGATTTTCCTAAACGGGCTTACATTCACCCTTCACACAATTGTGGATGCACTTACTCTAAATTCAACCTTCCTCATCCTTAACTCATTAGCATATTTAGTACATATGTGTACAACCTGAACAGTTATTAGGACATAGTGCTAAAATAATAATTGTAGTAATCCATGGCTGAATTTCCCAAACCCGCCACCACGAAACAAACATTATATTTACCCTCCTGAGGTTTAAACTGAAGTTGATCTCTTAACCTAGTTGGACAGGTAGATCATCTGAATGGTTGAACATATTTGTAAAAGTAACAACAGAACCGGTGGAGGAACATGGAGGAGTATTGCTCCCTCTTTCCTTGAATAAATTTATCTCCCTCTATATTTATTTATTCCCCCTTTGATATCCTCTATTATGGCAAAGCCAAAAGCTTTATAAAAACAAATGATCTACAAAATAATATTTAACGTATATATATTGTCATGACCATTATTGCTATACATTCAGGGAGAAGAACGGCTATGAACGTGTAGAAGTAATATTTAACCCATGTGGCCATGCACTCAATCCAGATATCGGCGCCATTGTTGTGCCAACAGAGCCGTTCCAACTAGTTGTATATCTGGCCAATGAGTGCAATGAGTCATTTGCAGGTAACAAACCTATATTGTTAAGTAAAGCCCATAAATTTAAGTTTAAGAAAATGATTTATTAAAAACTACTGGTTGAAAACTTTAAAGATGTCTTTCGTCCCCCCCTTTTTTTTATGTTTAGGTGCAGCGAATATTGAAAACATTGCCCAAACGATTGTTACATCTGTCGGCCCAAGTGGCCCCAACACAGAATATGTGTACAAACTGGCTTCTGCGATGCGTCTATTGGCGCCAGGCGTTAAGGATGAACATCTGTTCGCTGTGGAGGAGGCTGTGCGACGTCTCGACACGGACACGAATAGAGATTTGTTGTGATCAAAATCTTTCGGAACAACGTAGATTAATTTATTAAAATTATCAAATTTATTTTTCTCACAAAATGTTGTTTTATTTGTTCAAATGATTTCATTCACCTTCCCTACAAATCATAAACAGTAACCTTCCCTACAAATCATAAACAGTAACCTTCCCTACAAATCATAAACAGTAACCTTCCCTACAAATCATAAACAGTAACCTTCCCTACAAATCATAAACAGTAACCTTCCCTACAAATCATAGACAGTAACCTTACCAGTTGGCCAGTTTGGCGATTACATTTAGACTTTGGGAAATATTTAAGGACGGGAAATGACAATTTTCCATGGGAATGGGCTGATAAAATAAAAAAACATGTCCAATTTAGGCTTGTATCTATTTTTTTAATCGATAATTTTAGTCCAAACTTTGCCTTCCCATTCATTCCAATAAGGAAAAAAACAAAATTGATCATAAACTTAGAAGATTATGGCAACTTGGTCAGAAAGGAATCAACTTGTTTAATTTCAAATAAGGTGTTTAACAATGTGGTGGTCCAATGGCTATTTTTTTTATGATATATACAGAACATAGTAGAAAAAGAGATTAGAATTAGGCCAGAGAAAAATAATAGAAACACATTTTATAATAGTTAAAGAACAAAGAAAAAGAAAGATTAGAATTAGCTCGGAGAGTATTAATAATAGAAACAAATTTTATAATGGTTACAGAAAACAGTGGTGTGAATTTTAATAACTATGTACACAGTAAAACATCAAACTAATCTAAATAAATAAAAGTGAGCTACAGCAAGCCCATAGCCAGCCCTTAATTTCAGGGGGGATTTGATGGGCACATCCCCCAATTGTGGAAGGCTAGAAAAAAATTATAAATGATAAACTGTTCTAGAAGTTATCTGATTTTTTTTTATGGTAACGCACCACCTAATTGCCGGAGGCTAGGAAAAGTTCTAAATATTAAACACCTCTATAAGCTCTCTGAAGTGTTTTTTTTAAGGCAATATAACCTCCTATTTTGTACTTTTACCTTAATTAATTTTGATATTGTTTAAATCATAAATAAAGTCATATATATTTTCTTCATAAAATTTTAGGGGGGGTTTGAACCCCCAAAATCACCCCCTATCTACGGCCTTGAGCCACAGTCTTTTTGATAAGAATACCAAAAAACCCTCTCAACTGAGCCAGTGTACTTTGTTACCTCCTATGTTTTATTTAATAAACCTTTTACAAAGCGCACTTTAATACTCAAAAAGTATTAGTATATATAAGTACAAAAGTTTAACCCGAGCGAGTAGTAAAACAAGTTGCAGTGCTCCACACAATTTCTCTTGCTCCCCCATCTAAATTATACTTAAAACTCGTAAGATATGTGCAACAAAATAATATACATTGTTATAGAAACACAATCAATGGTCAAAAAACTAAAAAGAACATGGAATTTCGCCAAATAAAATACATGAAATAATAATATTGTTACAGAAACATATTCAACTCTTCATATCTCGAAACTATATTTTTTAAATATATTTGCTTTTAACCAGGAAAAAAATTGATTTTACAAAATATCGTTTATAGTAAAAAAAGTTTTATATTTAAAGTTTCCTACAACTTTTCAATGTTAAATTATTTCATATCTTAAAGATTGGCGGAGATTTGACCAACATTGGAAATTTACACTTAAGTTAAGTACGCTAAAATTCATTTTCATGAGAAAATGAGAAGCACCATTTTGTGTGTAGTATTAAAAGTGCATTGATATGAATTTAATCAATATCGGTGACCTGACGATCTAGGGATAGGGTGTTGGACTTCTGTGTTGGGGGTCCGGGGTTCAATCCTCGGTCCCAACACAGATTTATCTGACTGCCAAACCCTTCCTTCACCTCTGACAAGACGTGTATTAATCACAACTTGTGAATGTGTGGAATGCCAGGCCTCCACCGTGGTTCGGATCCCACGTTAAACTGTAGGTCCTCCATTTCATCTCACAATCACCCTACCATTACACATTAGCGTAAGTG
>CABFWB010002854.1:3778-18879 GCA_902151455.1 Timema bartmani
CTCGTAGCTCGAGGCATTGAACCCATGAACACTCGATGTTGAAGCGGACCTGACTGTCGTTGGTTCAATGCCTCGAGCTACGAGTGCTGCTGCCCTAGCGGACTTTCTTGGTAGCTCTTCCTTCACCTTTCCTACCTCCCCGCCTTCCTTTCTCCTCATTACATGCCCATATTTGGTCTTGTTTAGAGTCAGAGAGAAGAGTATATAACGGGTGACCCCTGAGCTCACAGACTGAAGTTAATCATATTATATCCATGAAGGAGGAACCTCTGCTGCAGCACCTGAAGGAGATACGGATGGTCTTGATGTTTGGCTCGTGGGTCTCACCGCCTTGACACCAAGGGAATCTCGTCTGATGTTCCAAGTATTCAACAAATGTCCAAGTCCTTCAAACTTGTTGTTGTAGTCAAGGAGACTAATTTAGTTCTTGTTAGTCGAAGCGGCTATAATGTTTTCCAAGTCCCACGGACTTGTTGTTTTAGTCAGAATGACTAAATTTTGTTTTGTGTCAAACTGACTTAATTTCTTTAGTCAGATAGTTTGACTATATATTTTGCCTATGTCCATATGACATAGCTTAAATACAGGAGCTTAGAGCTCAATATGTAATAAGGAACTTTCTTTAAGCTTCCTCTTTTCCATAAGTTCATTATTCCGTATTAAGTCCTTATGACTTCACAATATCTCATGACGCCGAGGACGTCTCGCTCACTTGTTCGTATTTTTATATGGCTACAAGCAGGTTGTCTAACTCCCTTATTTGAGGACCTAGTTAGGTCAATATCTCACTCCATTCTAGTTGGCACCCCTTTTTCTGTGTTACTATTCTGGGTGCGCAAAGTGCGGAACACGACTAGTTTTGTATAGTGGCCCGCTCAGATAGTATTTTCATTCGCCCCTTGTTGGTACCTCATTTGTGCAAGTATTTAATGTTGGTGTGTACTAAATTTGATGTATACCTCAGGCAGTGGGTAATGGCATAAATGTACTATTGAATGCTCTGGCAGTACCCACTGGGAAAGGACCGGCCATAGTACAATTTAGTGTTGACACCTGATTGTTAGCCATCTGCTAATATTATGGACAGACCGCCCCCTTACCATTTTTTTATGTAGGTGGTTTATGAGAGCTTTCTTGATTTCAAGTCAAGCCAGCTAGCTTGGCCTAGTTTAGTTTAGTAACTCTGAAACTATAGGATCTGTTGTCATATCTTTATTAGTAATTAATTCGCCATGTTTTATGTTTAGACCCTACTGGTGGAAGTCTGCCGCTAGCCCGGCTGTTTTGGATTCCAATACTCTGTATCTACCTAACTTCCTTTTGACTGTTACCGTGTCGTCTTGGACACGTATTCTCCCGAGCATCGGGAAGTTCCTATATATTTGGAGTTGTTAAACCCTATCATATTTGTCAGTTTAAAACTTAATGTTTTCATCCTAAAAGTCACTTATTTTTCCTAGCAAATTTAACGAACATTTATTACTGTTTATCATTCTTTGGTCCCGCATTTAATTTTCTTGATCAATTGTAACCCGATATCACCTTTTTATGTTATTTGTATACTAAATCTATTATTGTTACCTATTAATTTCTCTTACTCTTATGAAAAATTTCCCTGTCTCTACCTTGTTATACTTTTACCTTGTAATTTATATCGTTACCTCCTCTATATATTAGAGCAGCGGTTCCCAAACTTTTTGAATCGCGGAGCACTTTTCAGGAGAGAAATTTGTCACGGAGCACTATAGTTGCCTTGATGCTAAAGGCATGCACATTCATTTTTTGCTATATCTACCTAACTGCATTTTTTAAAGTTGTTAGTCAATATTTTATCGTATAGTAAAAGCACGAGTTACTTTTAGATTTCTAAATAGCTTAAATTTTGATCCAAACTTAATTTTTCCTATTGAAAGCCATTGAAAATTCTAACTTTAAATATCGTTTTTTCAAAACAACAATTTTGCACATAAGTGTCTTTGGTATAAGGGCGACAATATTTTCACATAGACTCTACATAGATATATACTAAACTGAATTACAGCAGTATTCACGATGGAAACGAATGTTTAAACATTTGGGCATGTTAAACATCAAGTTTTATTTCATGATAAATCATTTTCTCCCTTACTTTCAGAGAAATAAGGAATTTAACTACATAATCGCAAAACAACAATCAAAAACTTAAATTAACCTAAAGCAACACATTTGCTAAAGAATTCAAAGCAGGTATTGTAAATCCACAATATGTTGTTACCCACAGAGATAGTGTTAAAAACAATTTTTTTGGATGCAAAAAAAAGGTCACTTGGCATAAATAAAGAACGATAAAGTATAGATTGCGAACTTAAATTCCAATTAGAGGGATGGGACTGCTGTGTTTTGATTTGCACAATGTGGCTATATCTTGTTTAATTTGGGACAGCTCCAACCAAATGTCTAGTTCTGCATTGAGCCGGGATATTTTGTTTTAGTGGCAGAGAATCCTGATCCACATAAGTCATTGCAAAGGGAAGAAGGATTATTTTCGCTCTATCTGACAAAACTTTAAATTCGTCTCGTAGCTGATATCAAAATTCTGATAGTGACTTCTTAGTTGCAAAATTCTCTTTTACTGCAGAATCTGATGTCAAATCATTTAAGCACTTATACTGCTCCTATGCCAGGTTGGCTTTTCCGACATTCTAATATATAGCATTACACTGCTATTTGGTTTGTTTCGACTCTCGACTGTATACTGACTGAACTTCGACTGACTGAAGGTGCGAAGAAACAAGATTTTTTAATACGCAATAATACGCAAAAGAAACTTCCCAGACAAATCTGGAAAGGTGTCGAAGCAAACAATCGTATCTGAAAGCGTGGCGAAGCTCTCAGAGAGATGGGGTGAACTGGTGGCACCCTCTAGTCTCTGTCTGGTTTCACCACGTGCAGGCTGTAAATAATTTCTACCCAATACTTACCTATACACAGTTCATGGACGCACAAATTCATAGTTTTTATATCTTATCACGTTTTATTTATTTTTATTTCAAATCTATTCACGAAGCACTTGGAGATACTTTGGGAACCGCTGTATTAGAGTAAAGGGGGGNAAATATTCTAAAATTCTTCGCAAGTCAGGTGTTTAAAATAGTATTTTACCACAATGATCCCTTTAACTGAATTTGTCAACAAGGGATTTCTTTCTCTAGTCCACTGAGCATTGATTAGAGCAGTGGTTTTCCATTATCTACCAGTACTCAAGGACCCCCCCAAGAAGCTCTTAGAGAAGGGGAGCATTGATTAGAGCAGTGGTTCTCCATTATCTACTAATCCTCAAGGACCCTCCCAAGAAGCTCTTAGAGAAGGGGAGCATTGATTAGAGCAGTGGTTTTCCATTATCTACTAATCCTTAAGGACCCTCCCAAGAAGCTCTTAGAGAAGGGGAGCATTGATTAGAGCAGTGATTTTCCATTATCTACCAGTACTCAAGGACCCCCCCAAGAAGCTCTTTGAGATCGGCGGTTTTTTCTAATCATCAGAATCTAATCTATTCTATTTATAGAAAATAGCATGGCCCCCTCCCCCCACACCCTATATAAATAATTTATGTTAGAAACCTATAAAACTAGGAATTTGGCACAGTAAATCCGAGTCAAATGTATTTTTACATACTTTTATTTTTACACTAACTTTAGTTGTAATCATTAATAACTAATATAATTGTAAGAGTTAACACAAAAAGGTTAGTTAGGCTTACATGAAAATATATTAATTATGAAAAAGTTCGAATGTAGTCATTTGGGTCTAGTATTAGTGAGATAAGTGAAACCTCGTCTTTTTTCCCATCACTTCTTGAAGATCAGGTTGAAGGCTGGACACTTTGACTCGAAAATCCGAATGCATGTCGAGTATCTTTTTATACTTGTTTTTCATGTAGCACTGCGGTGAGGTGGAGGGGAAGCTTTTTATTGAATAAGGTTAGGCCGATTGTTGTTTAATTAATGTTTTAACTTTTTATTTTGCTAAATTTT
Source organism: Timema bartmani (assembly GCA_902151455.1). Lineage (NCBI taxonomy): Eukaryota > Metazoa > Arthropoda > Insecta > Phasmatodea > Timematidae > Timema > Timema bartmani. The sequence goes on from CABFWB010002854.1 coordinate 7,792, forward strand.
GGTGATTGTCACGGAACCCCTAGGAACAGCTCGCGAACCTCTGGCCCATGTGGGAAAATGCCAGATCTGGCCCAGAACTGGAATTGGCCAGATCTGGGAATACCAATTTGCCCCACATGTCTCAGATCTGGCCCAGTTCTGGCCAGATATGATTTTTCCACATGGGGCCAGGGGGACGGGGGTGTCTGCAGACCACCTTTTGGAACCACTGGATTAGACAACACCCTTTCAGTAATCTGGTTGCTGCTTGGAATTGCAAAGTAAAACTAACTAGTTTTAATAAGTTCACTAAATGAGTCTACTAAATGTTCACTAAATGTTACTTTGGAAGCATACACACCTCTGCTATTGTCCAACTTGTCTTTTAGAGAATTCAATGCTGAAACTAACAGATTATTCACTTCTACAACAGAATTCTTTTCTTTTTCAATTGCTGAAATTTTGTTGTGAAAAACATGCATGTTAGAATGAAGAAACCACAGATAAAGTTCGGAGGATTCTTGTTCAAAGAAACATCTAATTATAGTACGAACAGATTTTGTTGACTGAGAAATAAAATAAGCCTTCAATGCTGGAAAGAGTTTGATTAGTCTTTCTACTGCCGGAAATAAACTTAGCCACCTAGTCTTGCTAAGGCACAAGAGCGGTTGATAATTGAGTTCAACAAACTCACAGAAGTCTTTAAGTTCGTCTGTGTGAATTGTGTATATGTGAAAATAATTGGAACATTTTGATAACTATACTCTCTATCTCAACTGGAAATGTATCAGCACCATACTGCAAGCAGTTACGCATAATATGGGCTGGACATCCAACACCTTTGATATATTTATTTAAATCTCTTTTAAGTGCAGAAAAAAAAAATTTCTAGGTTTTCGAGCAAGGCCCCTAAAATTGACATTTGCACTGTCTCCACTGAAAGCAATGCACCTGGAAGATATGTTTCTTTATAGTCTCGGACACATAAGTGGCAATGGTCTCGGAAGTTTCATTAGAGCCTGTGTTTAGTTCTAATACTTTCGTCTGAACGCCAATTTCTTGGTACGGTAATCAAAATATTGCACTACAGTGAGAAAAAGTTTCAAAACACCATGAATACCTACTAGCGTCAATCCCTAACCCAACATATGGAACATTGTTATTTAAAGTTTTAGTGAGAAGATCTATGGAATGAGGGGTAATTACATTATTAATATTTGCTTCTGTTTTTGTCCTACTAATGTCTTTGAAATTTCGGAATCAGAATCAGAATCATAAAATATCACTTTATTTTAATTTAGACGCGCAATCCATAGAACTGTAGGATTGATGATGAGACATTGACATACTGTATGAAATAATAATGTTGCCTCTGTTGCCTCTGTTGCCTGATCTGTTTTTTTAAGAATATTTAGGAGCAAAAAAGGAATCAATATTGTGATACAACACTGGACCTAACTGATTTTTTATGTTTTTCGTTATTTATATGTCTTCCAGGATAACCAAGATCCCTAGCACCTTTAAATCCAACTGCCACAAAACAATCACATATTTCGCACTTTGCCTCACTTTTATTGCAACCAACTTTAAAACACGGATACTTTTGCCTCAATTTCTCACAAGGTCACAAGGCACAGGCACGGTACAATCACATCAGTGACTCACTGACCAAGATCAAGAAGACGGTTAATCCCCGAGCGGGAAACCACCTGACATTGCAGTCCATGCTGCGTAGTTGTCAGATGGGCAAGGCACAGGAATGCAGAATGCCAGTGTCATATTCTGACATTCATTTACTAAATTACTCACATGGTCACATGTCATGACCCGTGGTATGTGTAGTAATCTTTTTGTTATTTTTTTAACTTTTTAGCTACAAAATGCAAAATAAACATCAATATTATTTAATGCCGGACAGTTAAAAAATAAATTTAAATGCCTGCCAGACGTAAAGACAAATGAAAAAAGCAGGACATATCCGGAAAAACAAAAGCCAGAGGGATGGCAACCCTATGTACTTGTCACTATAGGGATCATTATTGTACCCGTACATGTCGCTATAGTGATCATACCTACTCGTCAATTTAGTGATCATGATTGTACCTGTACTTGTTGTCACTATACTAATCATTACTTCATATTTAGAAAGGGGGAATTAATGCTAAAGGAAATAAAGAGTCCAGAGCTATTTAAATATATATATATTTGTACATAAAACAATTTTTTATAATAATCAATTAACACTAATAAAATTTTTAACGTTTTATTTCTAAAACACTTGACATTTCCAAGACACAGGTGAACATTACTTTATCAAATCATGCCAGCTTTCAAAGTTGACCGCAGTTGAAATGTGGACATCCACAAAATGTGGCGTTCACATGTGGACTGAAAGGTTCATTGAGCATGTAGTTGCACTCATAGCTATATGATAAGCGCAATCATCAGTATATATAAATTATGTGCGGAAGTTTATTGTCTGCTATCAAAATTATTTTTTACTTGGTCGATCAATCATTCATACTCAACTAAAATTAATAAATTAAGTTAACCATCGACTACTTACAATTCACTTTCTGTGTTTGTATGTGAAAATGAACTCAAAGATATCTTGTCCAAAATAATGTTTTCATCACAAATTTTTGATTCGGTTAAAAACAGTTGTGCACGAGTTGTAACAAAGTAAAATGTTAGTTGATATATTTCATTTTACATAAGGAAAGTGTACAAAAAAAACCTTAGTTTACTATAAAACTTGTGTTTAAGTATTTTATAAAAAATACTACATACAACTATGCTCATTTCCACATACAATAAACACACATACATATGCTTTGCACAGGGGTAGTTCTTGGGTTGTTGACCAGAGCAAGCAAGTCTTGATAGGACTGTACTAGTAAAATGTTCCCTGCCCATCACTATCCATTTTACTAATCACTAAATACCCTACCTAATTCGTAGTAGATAAAATTATTGGATTCTGTTAAATAAAAAGTTATATTTTGGTACTAAAAGTCAGTAATGTTTTACTAAAAATGGTAGAGAAATCAACTTAATATTTAGTGGTAAAGTGCTATGGATAAAAAAGTTACTTATTTTTAATTTTTAAACATTTGCTTTGGTCACAATATCACCGTCATAGCCAGATCAAACACAAATATTACTTCTTCTTTACCAAATGTTTTTGTTTCAAGGAAATACATTTTTATGGCGGAAACTTTGGTTGTAGGATTATTAAGAGAAAAAAAATAGAGCATCCGGTACTATTTTTCTCTGAAAATTTCAGGCAAATAAATGGCAAATAACGACAAAGTATGTTACTAAATAAAATTGAATATGGCTTTGATTTCACCAATTCTTATTAAAATCAACAATTTAGTAAAAAAGATTCAATGTTTAATTATGTTTTAATTAACATATATATAATACATTCAAAAAATACTATGTCACGAACTTGACATTTTGATATTAATTTTAATATTCTAAGTAAGAGTTTGTCTTGTGTAATTTTAGTGTGTCTACTAATCACATACACAGTGAGCGAGTATGTGTGCAATAACTTTAAAGGTCACATTTTATACTGAATGGCGGGGAGGTTTAACGGTACATTCCTATCAAACCTTGACTGCTCTGAGTAACAAACTACAAACCAACCCTTGCACCGCACAAAATGGACTAGTACAACTTGCAGAACTTTTGACATGCTACTATGCTGTTGGGAGATACAAGTATTATCGCTAACTCCCCTGGTTCTGCTTTGGGATCTCAGAAATAATATTAACATTAGATTAGACTTATGAGGGGTATCCAAGAACATGACGGAGTGTCGTTTTAGTGTTAGTGGAGCTTGAGTGGTGAGTTAGGGCTGATAAGAATACTACCAACACATTTTTGGGATAAATGCTTGTGAAAACTCTTGGTAGAACATGTTCGATAAAACAGATATTAAACGTAAACATTTTATATTCAATTAATTTAATATTGAGGGAAAACTAGCAAATAATAAATCTTAAGATTGACACAAAATATAGTTATATATCCAGATAAATGTAGAAAAAGACAGTTATAAATATGACTAAGAGCAGCAACTAAACTGCTTTCATCTCCATCCCTTGCCTGCCTTCCGCCATGGTATACATTTTGGACGGAGAGTGTTTAAAAGAGTAACTAAATCACTCCCATACCCATCCCTCAACCTCCTCCAAGGTGGGATGGAGTGTGTTTAACAGAGTAACTAAATCATTGCCATATCCACCCCTCGACTTCCTCCATTGTATACATGTTGGATGGAGTGTGTTTAACAGAGTAACTAAACCATTCCTATCTCCAGCCCTCAACTTCTTCCATAGTATACATGTTGGATGGAGAGTATTTAACAGAGTAACTAAACCATTCCTATCTCCATCCCTCAACTTTCTCCTTGGTATACATGTTGGATGGAGAGTGCTTAACAGAGTAACTAAACCATTCCTATCTCCATCCCTCAACTTTCTCCTTGGTATACATGTTGGAATGGAGAGTATTTAACAGAGTAACTAAACCATTCCTATCTCCATCCCTCAACTTTCTCCATGGTATACATGTTGGATGGAGAGTATTTAACAGAGTAACTAAATCACTACCATATCCACCCCTCAACTTTCTCCATGGTATACATGTTGGACGGAGAGTGTTTAACAGAGTAACTAAACCATTCCTATCTCCATCCCTCAACTTTCTCCTTGGTATACATGTTGGATGGAGAAATCTCCATCCCTCAACTTTCTCCTTGGTATACATGTTGGACGGAGAGTGTTTAACAGAGTAACTAAACCATTCCTATCTCCATCCCTCAACTTTCTCCATGGTATACATGTTGGACGGAGAATATTTAACAGAGTAACTAAACCATTTCTATCTCCATCCCTCAACTTTCTCCATGGTATACATGTTGGATGGAGAGTGTTTAACAGAGTAACTAAACCATTCCTATCTCCATCCCTCAACTTTCTCCTTGGTAATACATGTTGGACGGAGAGTGTTTAACAGAGTAACTAAACCATTCCTATCTCGATCCTTCAACTTTCTCCTTGGTATACATGTTTGATGGAGAGTGTTTAACAGAGTAACTAAACCATTCCTATCTCCATCCTTCAACTTTCTCCATGGTATATAAGTTGTTTGGTTAGTGTTGAACAAAGTAATGGTATTTTCTCCACCTGTGATCCATTGTTAAAATAGCAGCCCCCATATGGGGGTAGCAATGTAAAGAGCTGAACTCTACAAATGTCAATGTACTGCTGAAGAAACTATCAAATAAATTATAATTTTAAAATCAAGTGTTTGATGACTATGAAGACATGGCTCTTGAGAAATGATTAAAGTTAATATCCAAGAAGAACCATCTGGGTCAAATTACTTGAAAACAGTTAATAGCTCAAAATATTTTTTTTTTTAGGTTTGCAATTTTATTAGCTTCATCTTGGCATTATTTTTAAGACTAGGAAATGAGTTGGAGCGTAAATAAATACTCTTAAGGTGTTAAAAATAATTGTCAAGACAATGGACACAACTGTTTTAGAGGTTCATTCAAGAGAACCCATTTTAAACACTCAAATCAACAAACCCTTGATTCAGTTATCATTATAATACTGTCAAGTTCCACATGACCATAAAATCTGACAATTTAAGAGCCAACTAATTTATTAACAGTGCATAGTGTCTCGATCAGTTGCTTCATATCTCTAGTCCTACACCTACTTAATACTGAAGTTCTAGCACATCACATAACAGTTTCTACATATTTATTTATTTATATGACTAAATGTCGAGTAATCTTTTATCTAACTAATTTATTGCAGATTGATCAAGCTAGGTGAAGTAGATTGTATATATGCACCTTACAATCGTCTTAACTTATGACTGTATCTCCAGATTATCAAGTTTAGCTCTAACCAGATACAAAAATTTCAATCAAATATCTAGAAACTCATTGTGGAATGTGCTCACTAATTCTAAAAATAACTTAAATATTTACTTGATCATAACTAGCTTGTTAGTACTAACCTACCACTTTAATAGTGTTGTTAAAGTATAACATTGTTTGCAGAGTAATTTCTATCTAACCGTTTCCAACAGACATAACACATCGTGAAATAAGTTCCCTGGCAATATAATACAGGCATACCCCGCATTAATTTAGGCAATGGGAGAATATATATAATATATACAAAAAATTTACTTAAAATGAAGTACTACCTTTTTTTTTACTTATCAATGCATGTTCTGCGCTACAATCATCATATAGGGTTATATGGGATGAAACTAACACATTTATAATCACAGAGGGCTAGACAATAGCATAGAGATAAGAAGCAAGGGTGCCCACATAATTTTTCTCCAGGGAGGGGAGGGTAGGCAAACCGGGGGGGTATGAAATATTCGCCAGTACGGCGGAAGGTTCATGGGTCCTACCCCGGGAAAATTAATTAAATTGAAGCCTCAAAAGACGCTTTTTAAGGCAATCCTTGTCTCTTGGAAATAAGATACAACATAAGAAAAATATTTATAACTTCTAATATGTATGCCCCTGATAAGCAAACCATGTTTGAAAACAAACTGAGGACAATGGCACCAGTATGCAAGTAGTTTTAAATCAATCGAACGATGGCATCATGCCGATAAATGTCTGTCCTTGTGAAGCAAGTGTCTCAATCTGGAGAATGGTGTCAATGGGAATATGTCCATACTCGCAAGTGTCTCAATCTGGAGAATGGTGTCAATGGGAATATGTCCATACTCGCAAGTGTCCTTAAAGTGAATGTCTGTATAGTGGGGTATGCCTGTATTTTGTATGAGAAACGGTCTATGATCTGTGACACTATATTACATTTGAAATGTCCATCCTGGTTTAGCCAATCACTTGACTAAAATTGAGGAAAACCTTAAGGAAATACAGAACAGAGTTTGGTTGCACACTAAGACATCAAGTTTAAAACAATTATTGTAAACTTATGTATTATGTAGACACAAAATAATCACAGTCATTTTATAAAATTACTCTACAAATAAAGTTGAATAGACTTAAAATAAGCTCAAATAAAGTTACAAGGCCAGCTCCAATTTCCTTAATACTGTGTCCTAACCTTAGGCTCAACTTGAGCAGGATTAAAAACAAGATGGCGTTATTTTAATGTATTCGAGTTACAATTCTTCAACAGCGATTATTATTGTAGGCACCGAAAAACACTTCAATGGACGATTTTGCTAAAGCTATAGCGTTACAAAAATATATATATTTCTCTACTTGACGAGAGAGCCAACTTTAGGAGCTTCCTAAATACATCCCATAAAAATACAACCCCATTTTTTTATATGTAGTTTAATTTTGAGCTTCTATAAATGATCACAATCTTCGCGTGAACAAGTTTGCGGCATCATGGCCACAGATAATATCCGCAGCCGGTTTTGCCGACATCAGCTAAAATTGGGATTGATTTGTTTAAAAGTAGAAAAAAAAAAAAGCTTTGTTCCACCTGAGAAACTCTAACTAAGAGTCCTCTGTTTGAAAAAATCCACAATAAAACATGTGTAAAACTTAACTAGAGTCCTAAATGTTACTGGAAGCTGAACAGCAATCTTTTCTCTCTTATCGAAAGTTGAACAACATCTATTTACAGCACTGCCCAGCCTAGGAACAAATTAGATATCATAATAACTACTTGTTTTTAGGGTGTTCTACCCCGTACCCCCCTCTGTAGACCGACTTTAGTACATTCTGGTCTGATCTGGTCGCTAATGGCAGGACCAACTCATTTAAATAAATATCCCTACACAAAAGCCTTTCCCCCCTGGAAATTTTTATACAAACCATAGCCCCGTTGTTAATATACAAACCACTTTTTATATTTTAGTTAAAATATACTACTTTTATTTATTCAGGATGATCACTTTACAATTTATTTATTTTCTTTGCCAACATACCAAAAATACTTTTTAACTCTCTCAGCCATCTCTAAGCAAACAAAATAAATATATTGTGAACTGGGTCGTGGGCAAAGGCAGGTGTCTGGCGGTGCCGATCACTCGATGTTTGTGCCAAACTCCCTGACGATCTCATCAATGCTGCTGTAGGTCCCTGTGACGAAACCCAAGACACCGAACAGGATTATGGCGAGGTTCTTCCATAGCACCCAATTAAACCGACCTAAGCCTGGGTCCTCCCAGAAGGTCACCAGTTCGATAATGGCGGGGAACATAATACCAAGTGTTGACAGACAAACTGCTCCCACCAGGGAGATGAAAGGCCCCAAGTTAGGGATAGCTGCGGCGATACCAACTGTGAAAGAACAAATTATCAAATGCTATGTTGCCGTTATGTAATATAATGAAACAATGTAAGGGGTATTTAAAAAAAGTATTTAACATGCATTCTTTAACTGACTAATTATATCAGCACAATTTATAAACTAACTCAAAACTATAACAAACACAACATCCAGCCTCCCGGCCGTTAATTCATCACTGTGAAATGAGAAACCCACGTTTCACCAATAATAATTTTTCGTTTATGCCGTGGATCAAACCCAGAACTCTTGATTCAGTAGACTACCCACTTACTGACCCCTGTTGGTCTTGTGAGGGGTAGTATTAAGGAGAAATGCAACCACCTGTAAGAATTGGTACAGACAAACCTCGTGCATTGGCAATGATCCTTGCTTAGCCTTCTATTACACACAATGTCGACAAAAATTCCAATTGATTTCAAAAACATATTTAAGAAAGTAATTCCCAGGATTGTGATTCTATAAAAACAAGGTTTTTAAAAAGGGTGTGTCACTATTCAATAAATGTTGGAGTCTACATTTTATTTTTTAATCTTTTTGAAGTATAAAAAGCATTTACTTTGGAATTCCTCCTTTAAGGAAAATATTCAACTTAGGATACAAATAAATTCCTGTGGGTGGTGTACTCGGAGGTGAGATTGTGGTGGATGTCTCAGAGGGAAGATTGTGGGGGTATTCTCAAGAGGTGAGATTGTAGTGGATGTTGTACTCAGAGATGAGCTTGTGCTAGATGTTTTGAAGATTAGCTTGTGGTGGATATCACAAGAGGTGAGCTTGTGGTGGATATCAAAAGAGGGGAGATTGTGGTGGATATCATAAGAGGTGAGCTTGTGGTGGATATCACAGAGGGGAGATTGTGGGGGTATTCTCAAGAGGTGAGATTTTAGTGGAAGTTGTAGTCGGAGGTAAGCTTGTGCTGATGTTTTGAAGATTAGCTTGTGGTGGATATCACAGAGGGAAGATTGTGGTGTATGTCTCAAGAGGTGAACTTGTGGTGGATATCACAGAGGGGAGATTTTGGTGTATGTCTCAAGAGGTGAACTTGTGGTGGATATCACAGAGGAGAGATTGCGGGAGTACTCTTAAGAGGTGAGATTGTAGTGATAGCTGTACTCGGAGTTGAGATTGTGGTGGATATCTCAGAGAAACTTACTATAGAATAACAAAACTACAGAAGTTCTCACCTGTTGCGATGACCAGCACAGTGCGGATGATGTACTCGGCGGTGAGCTTGTGAGCTCCAAACCGATGGTTGACAGCCTTCCAAATTATCTCCATGGGCACGTAGAACTGAAGAGCATATGTAAAGAAGATGGCAACAGCAATCATAACCTTGACAGACTGGGCCAATCTGAAAACAAAAATAACAGGAACATTATGGTCATGTTCCATCGCATGTCTGTGTATTGTAGTTAACACAAGTGATGCTAGGTGACACTACTCACACTTCCTCAGTGGGCAAGTTGAGGGTGATGCTGCCCTTAGTTTCATCCCCGTACTTGAGGTATCCAAAGAACCCCACACTGGTGTACAACGTCACGACTACGAACATGCCGATGTTGAGGACTCCCGGGCAGCCCACAAAATGGGTTGGGGTCTTCATGTTGTTCTCTAGAGGCATCACCTGTGGAGCATATATATTCTGATTAATGTGACCTGTGACAAGTGTCTTGAAATGGATTACAAGGAGGGATTCGAATGACTTCACACCCAAGGATGTGGTTAAAAGTGATCCGAAAAAACATTTTGAGCTTATGATTCAATGTAATCTACACCAAGATGACAACTATAACAATTGATTTATAACTCGTTTTGGTGGCCGCATGGTCCAAGACATCACTCTCATAGTAGACTAAATGGCTGATGATAGGCAGATTGAGGTTTGAATCTTGGTCGTGTGTAGTGAGGGTGGTTTTTGATAAATGGTTTTCCACTCTCCCTCCACGAAAATGTGGGTACACTTCCTATAAATGTAACCTTCCTCATCCCTAAAACCGCTAGCGTAATTAGTGCATAAGCGTATAACCCGAACGGGTAGTAATACGCTGTGCTAAAAAAAAGTTGATTTAACAGAAGACATGTCACCCACTTCAAGACCGGCAGGTAACAAGAGACATATGTTACCACTTCAAGACCGTTAAGCAACATAATACATATGCCCTGTACCCCCAGATTAGCGGGTAACATAAGATATATGTCCCCCACTTCAAGACCGGCAGATAACAGAAGACATCAGTGCTCAAATTGGGCCAGAACATGCCATTCCAGTTGATATGGAAAGCTATTACAAGCGTTCATTCCAGTTGATACAACAAAAGTTTAAAGCATTTCGCCTGCACACTATAATTCTCCTTCTTCTTCTTCTTCATTCTTCCTATCGTTTCCAAAAGGATCTATATTCTAGTCTGAATGAACCCTGATCCTAATATGTGTCTTTATAGTGTATTGGACTTTGAACTGACCTACTCGCTACTTACTAAGCTGCTGTATAGTGTATTTTGTATTACACTGGGTTTTCCAAGAATTCACTTCACAATAGAGCTGCAGAGATTCCTTTAACAAGCTGACTTCAAAACAAATATTTTACAGATATTAATCTTTCCCCTCCTACCATTTTGTAGCCTCTATTGTGGGGATTATTTTTGGAAAGGGCATTTGCTGTTTCTGTTCATAGGTAGAAGATTTCTACCTTCAGTTTCAATTTGTCTTCCATAGTATAAATACCGTACTTTGAAGTTTTGAACTCTATGCCACAAGTGAAACAGCAAAAAAAAAAAAAAAAAAA
>CABFWB010002854.1:18908-40050 GCA_902151455.1 Timema bartmani
AAAAAAAAAAAAAAGACACATTTTGTAAGTACATATTTCTTTTTATAAATTATGTTTCGCATAAAATTTTATTTATCTACTCAAGTTAGCTACAATATTTCCTTGCCGCGTAAGTCTTATAACTAAACATATTTTCTTCAAAATATTTATTGCATTGAATGAAATGAAAAATAATAAATAGTGTCTGTTTGTCGGCGACTAGATCTTTAGAAATGCTAATCGTATTTAATAAAAACTTAGTCTAATCAGTAGAGTTAGAATTTACATCCAAATTAAAGTGCCAATTTGTGATGTTTGAAATATGCAAATACATACGAAATTCCACCACGTAGGTAATACTGCCAATATTTGTTTTTAAAATAATACTTTGATAAGTTAAAATTTGCACTCAACATAAAGGACTCTACCACAACAGGCTTAGTAAGCCGGTGGCCGAAACAAACACGTACTCGAGCTGTCACGAGGAGAAATAGGATTAGGAATGAAGTTATCTGGGAAAGAGTAGTACAGGAGTACATGAGAGAGTAGAGAGATGGGTGGAGCAGATAGCAGAAAGTGTTCAAGTGAGAGGATAAGAATGGAAACAATTAAAGGAGGAGGAGTGGTGGACATATATAGGAAGATGGAGGCATTTTACTAAACTGACCCGGCCACAGGCTAGAAACAGTTGATGATGATAAAGCCATTTACATTAAAGAATATAATATCGGGTTGTTTCTGCCAAATTAATTAAGTGTTTGTTACAAAACATTTTAAATTGAAAAATAATTTTGTATAGTGGTTAGTTAATACCATTCCGGTTGTTAAAATTTCCCAATTTGAGCACTGAAACATGTCCCACACTTCAAGACCAGCAGGTAACAGAATACGTATGTCCCCCACTTCAAGACCGGCAAGTAACAGAGGACATATGTCCCCCCACTTCAAGACCGGCAAGTAACAGAGGACATATGTCCCCCCACTTCAAGATAAGTAAGTGACAGAAGACATAGCTGCCAATGGACTCACCACGCCAATCCCCTCCAGAGCAAAGATAGCTGTGCCGAAGAACAGCGGCAACTGATGCCATGTTGAGAAGTTGGGTCTGGTCTCCAAGGCAGGCATGTCAGAGAAGATGTAGTAGAAGGTGATGGCCAGACCGGTCGCTATCAGTAGGTTGGCGATCATGGAGAGAGGTGCGAGGTACTTGAGATTACGGACCATGTTGATAGCGATCAACACCGGCATCATCAGGACCATGTAGATGCGGAGATCCCAGTGGTCATCTGTGTAGAAGTCGACCACCTGCAACCACATTACCATGGATATTCATTAAGGTAATTTTTAAAAAATGCATCAACATCATTTATGCAAAACATGAAATAACTTTTTCTTCTTTCTTAAGGTTATTGTATTTAATTTGTCATATCCAGTGTTAAGGAAACCTCTAAAAAAATTAATCCCATATTTCTTGTTACTTTAATTTGTGAGAACAAACTCAATAGTCTTGGGATAAAGTGCTCGCCTCAAGACCCGATGTTGGTGGGTTCAAACCCAGCCGAGGTCGGCGGATTTTTACCAAGGGAAGAAAATCTATAGCACAACTTCCTTTGAAGGGGAAGTAAAGCCATTGGCAGGGCCGGATTAAGGTCTTTAGATGCCCTAACCACTGAATTGATTATGGTTCTGCCCCTCCCCCTACATGTGATTCAAAATAAAAACAATACTAAACAGTAAACTAAAATCTAATATTTCGAAGTGGCACACAAAACATGTGTGTTGAAATTAAAACGGATTTTCTCTAGAATTTCTGATTGGAATTCTGTACGAGTTCACTGAAGCTGACTCGATGAAGCATGTTTGTTTCCATGCACAATAATAAAAGTGAATCAAGTCTGTCCTGACAAATTGTTGTTCTCTATTCTTTTCAACTGTGAAAAATAGTGTTCTGCGGAACAGTTAGTAATCACTAGTGTTAAGTAAATGTAGTATTTGTGTAAATCTGAGCTGTACACCAAAATGTATGTCGTTACTGTCTCTAGAATGATACAGTAGACACCCATCTATTAGTGTCATAAGCCTGCAGTTTCAGAATTCTGATAAACATAGAGAAAATTCAGAGGGAGGGAAATCAAATGATTTCCCCCGCTAGCGCTAGATGATAATTTGTCCAACAGCAAGATCATGGTAGCTGACTGAGCTAGCAGAAAACCGAGCCTTTGTATTCTGCCACAGGTCAGCGACACTTAAAATTCGGAAGGTGTGAACACTTTGCATCTTTTCTTTTATCAAAAGTAGGTAGCGTTCAAATATAAATTTCAATCCGATGCTCTTTTTGGAATATCAAATTCATTCAAAATACATTTATCATTTTTTGGTGCCCCTGTCTTGCTGGTGTCCTAAGCATGTGCTTAGTTTGCTTATGTGTTAGTCTATGACTGGCCGTCTGTCCCATGTCGATTGGCGCATTGAAAAGATCCCTTTAAAGTATGTGAAAATACCTTTCCAGCAAAATGTATAGGTTCTTTTTCGCTCGCTCATAGAAATCCAGCTCGGAAAACAACAAGAAACCTCCGCACTTTCAGGACTTCCCAAGCACATGTGCTTGCTTTCAGATGGTGGAAGCAGCATTAATCGACCAAAGAGTTGAGTGTATGCCCAGCTCCAGATGGCTTGGAAGCGCATCAAATCCAGGAACAATCCTCAGGTTGAAGATGCATTGTTATTATTATCATTATCATTATTAATTTGTGACCTCACCCTGTTTCTGTTAGCATGTGAGCACGGCCATGTAACTTTCTGTGAGGCTGTTAAGACTAGTTCAGCATGGTGTTTATTCTTAAGAAAAACTATGGGAGAAAACAAAATAAGTCTGAATCCATCGCTTGCCCATACCCGAGTGGCTGAGCCTTATCCAAGGATTAAGATCAACATTCACTTAATGTACATGCAGTGGCGCACCCGAGCTCTTCTTTTGTGTGTGTGTGTGTGTGTGACGGGGGGGGNCGGTCAAGTTTCCTAACCAAAATGAAATTTCTTGGGAAAGTGGGTTTTTTTTAAGGAAAACAGCCCCCTGAATGATGGAAGTCAGAAAAATGAATAAATATTAAATAGGCCTACCTCTAGAAGTTATTTTGTGTTTTTCATGGTAACTTAAGGCATGAATTTGTATAATGTAAGTGACCTAACATACTAGTCGTAAGATACGTCTTAAAATGTAGCCTTTATGTTCTACACATCTTCATATTATATTTTATTTCAATTTCATATAATTTAAGAGTTTATTGAAATTATTTCCAGTCTTGGGAGGCTCATCTTAGCCCCTTCTCCCCTCTGGGTGTGCCACTGTGTACATAACATGATATAAAGGTTCTCCTCGTGTTTTTAAATGCACTAAACTTGATATAAAAGTTGTCCAGGGTAGAACTTTCACGTGAAATGAATGTAAAGTGAAGGGTACGCCATTTTACCGCAAGCCAATCTTGTTGCAAGCAACGTCAAATGGCTATCTAGTATTTCAATTGTTTACAGATTTGGTATTAAGTCGACCTCAGTATATTTTGTTTAAAGTCTATGTCTTGCGGACTCTAAAAGATTGTATGCTCTTGTTACATTTTATTTTGTACATCCAAGAAGCTTCTATTTCAAGAATTCAAGTACTTGAAGCCTTATCAGCCCTATATGCTTAGGTTTCATTTTAGTGAAAAATTTGTTTTATAGAAGTTCAAATTATTTGTCTGTGTTTTCCTCCAATTGAAACAAAAAATTTTGTTTAAAAAAATTAATATTTAAATTAAATAAGCTAATAATTATTTCTAAATAAAGATATATATTTTAAGATTTTTTTTTATCAAGTGTGTCTTTCTACCCGGTTGGGTTTTACACCTTTAAAAAAGTTTAACAACATAATCACTTTTATGTCTTTATAACATTTGAGGGTTGCTTTGTGGGCGAATCACTTTAATATTTAATTAAAAGCTTCGTAAATATTAAGAGAAAAGGAAATAAAGATGGGATGATATTTTTTGCACAAATTGATTACATAGGGGAAAGGCGGAGGTGGAAGTTGCCATTTAATTTCTTATTGATTTATCTCTTAATTATTTTTTTTTGTCCAGTATTCAGGTACCCTAATATTTTTTTTCTTCGCGCAGTGCATGCAGTTTATTTATATTAAACAGAAAAGAACCCTTTCTCATATTTGCTACATTATGTGACAACCCAATACACAAAATCTCCTGCGCACCCTCTTGTGGCAAGCATCCAAACCGCAGAGAAGTGAAGCAGAGCATGCTGATGGTTTTTGTAAACAACTGAGCATCACACACCACAAAATTCCAAACACAAGTTTTATGTATTTGCTCTCCAATCTCCATATTTCCTATAAGTATTGCTGGAGCTGTGTAATCTAAATAATACTGTGGTTGTTCACCTGTTTGAGATTCTTGGCGACAAACACGATGTAGACACAGCAACAGCCCAGGAGATCAATACCCAGGAACCAGTTGATGGTCGCACTAGAACAGATTTTTTTTAGCAGGGATAAGAAAGGTTTATTTAGAAGAAATGTACCCACATTTGCATGGAGAGAAAGTGGAAAACAGTTTTAGGGAAAGCCACCATTAGTACACTCTATCGAGATTCAAACCTCGATATCCGCGTCCTTGACATGCTAGTCTACTGTGAGAGTAACGCCTCTGACAATGTGGCCACCGAAGCGGGTAACAGGTTAAATTGTTCGACTCACAGCCACAATAGACAAGTCCTGCATTCAACAGTTTGATATTATTGACTTTGACCTTGTATGTACTGACCTGGCGACCCCTGACAATCGTTGCACCGCGGGGGGGCCCGCGAGAAAGGCCGCCTCTGCTATCTCCGCGAACCCCAATGAGGGCACTTGAGTACGCCGACATAGGATGTGTGCACACTTGACCTAGAAACATAAACATGACCTAGAAACATATACTTGATCTAAAAACAGAAAAACATAGACTTGAATTAGAAACATAAGCTTGGAATAAAACATAGTTTCGGCCTAGAAACATACATTTTTGGACTAGAAATATAGACTTTGCCTAGAAACATAAACTTTGCCTAGAAATATAGACTTGGCTTAGATTTTTTCCCCCCTGGTTTGTTTGGCCCAGTATCTTAACAATCTTTAAATCCGAGACGGTCTATGGTACATTTTGATCTATTTACAATGTATCTTTTTCTTTTTTAAATTATTATTACAAACAGGCTAATCACCTGAATACTACCTTATCCTAATTCCCTATGTTAACCCCCCTACCATACACTAAATTAACTAAATATATTTACTAAGTAGATGTTTATCGCCGGGATCTCTAATCTAAGCCCAATGGTGACCAGGGGGCTGACAAATAGAAATATAGACTTGACCTAGAAACATACATTCTTGACCTAGAAACACCGACTTTGCCTAGAAATATAAACTTGGCCTAGAAACATAGACTCAACCTAGAAACATAGACTTGACCTAGAAACATACATTTGACCCAGAAACATAGACTTTGCCTAGAAATATAAACTTGACCTAGAAACATAGACTCGACCTAGAAACATAGACTTGACCTAGATACTATAATACTTAGCACCGCGTCTTACTACCCGTTCGGGTTATACGCTTAAGTACTAATTACACTAATGGGTTAGAAATTGGGAAGGTTGAATTTAGAGAAAGTGAACCCGCATTTGCGTGGAGGGAGAGTGGAAAACCATTCAGGAAAACCCCCCCCCCAGTTCACCCGACCGAGATTCGAACCTCGATCTCCCCGTCATCGGTAGTCTAGCTTAACACGACAGGTGCGGACTTGACCTAGAAACATAAACTTGACCTAGAAACATAAACTTGACCTAGAAACATATATTTTTGAGCTAGAAACTTATATTTTTACCTAGAAACATAGACATGCCTAGAAATATAAACTTGTCCTAGAAACATAGACTTGACCTAGAAACATAATTTTTGACCTAGAAACACATATTTTTGACATAGAAACATAGACTTTGCCTAGAAATATAAACTTGACCTAGAAACATAAACTCAACCTAAAACCTTGGCTTGACCTAGAAACATACGTTTGACCTAGCAACATAGACTTGGTATAGAGATATAGACTTGGCCTGGAAACAAAGACTTGACCTAGAAACATACATTGACTTAGAAACATAGACTTAGCCTATAAATATAGACATAGCCTAGAAACATAGACTTGACCTAGAAACATACATGTGAACTAGAAATATAGACTTGATTTAGAAACATACATATGACCTAGAAACATAGACTTGGCTTAGAAACAGACTTGACCTAGAAGCAAAGACTTGACTTAGAAAAATACATTTGACAGATAAACATGGACATGACCTAGAAACAGAAAAACATACTTGACCTAGAAACAGAAAAACATAGACTTGATCTAGAAAAATAGATGACTTAGAAAGACACACGGCCTAGATATATACACTTTACTTATAGAATTATACACTTGACTTAGAAAAACACCCTTGCCCTAGAGAAATATACACGTGACCTAGAAAAACACCCCTTTCCCAGCTAAATACACATTTGGTTTAGAAACTTATACTTGGACCAAGAATAGAGTACTACTCACCAGCATGTGGACACAGTAAGTACAGAATAATACTCACCAGCACATAGACACAGTAAGTACAGAGTAATACTCACCAGCACATGGACACAGTAAGTACAGAATAATACTCACCAGCACGCGGACACAATCAGTACAGAGTAATACTTACCAGCACATGGACACAGTAAGTACAGAGTAATACTCACCAGCACGTGGACACAGTAAGTACAGAGTACTACTCACCAGCATGTGGACACAGTAAGTACAGAATAATACTCACCAGCACGCGGACACAATCAGTACAGAGTAATACTCACCAGCACATGGACACAGTAAGTACAGAGTAATACTCACCAGCATGTGGACACAGTAAGTACAGAGTAATACTCACCAGCACGTGGACACAGTAAGTACAGAGTAATACTCACCAGCACGTGGACACAGTAAGTACAGATGAAGCCGATCACGAATGTTGCTAGGACTCCAAACAGAAGGCCAGAGTTGTAGAAGGCAAGTGGCATAGCCAGGATCCCTGAGCCTAGACTTCCTTTAAGGAGGTGGATCAAGGTGTCCATGTCCCTACAAACAATCACAGCAACTTACAGCATGTTCATACTAACAATCACAGCAGCTTGCAACATGTCCAAGTACTAACAATCACATTAGCTTGCAACATGTCCAAGTACTAACAATCACATTAGCTTGCAACATGTGCATACTAACAATCACAACAACACACAATGAGTGCATACTAACAATCACAGCAGTTTGCAACATGTCCATGTACTAACAATCACAGTAGCTTGCAACATGTACATACTAACAATCACAACACACAATGAGTGCATACTAACAATCACAGCAGCTAGCAACATATGAATACTAACAATCACAGCAGCACTCACATACATACAAACAATCACGGCAGTACATAACATGTCCATACTAACAATCACAGCAGCTTGCAACATGCCCATACTAACAATCACATCTGCTCACAACATGCCCATACTAGCAATTACTAAAACTCACAAAATATCCATACTAACAATCACATCAGATATCAACATGTCAATACAAATAATCACAAAAACTCACAACATGCCCATACAATCACAGCAACGCACATGTCTATACTAACTATCACAGCAGCTGGCAACATGTCCATACTAACAATCATATCAGCTCGCAACATGTCCATGTACAGTCCAAGACAAGAGTTCATACTCACGACGTGGGGTGGGACAGTTTCCGGTGCTCGAAGGGGTTGTACCCCATCTCCTCGTCCTCCGGGGCGAGTTTCTCCACCAGGGGGGTGGTGGACCCCACAAGGGCCGTGACGGGGACCCCATTAGTCTCGCACTTGTACCTACAAAAGTAAGGGAGGTCGTGACAGGCCAACAAACTCCTCGCAAGACCGAGTGATTATAAAGTCGTAATCAGGCGCCATCTTGAGAGTAGCAAAGCCCAAGCTCGGTCAATGAAAGCTATTTGTTTCAAATGGTCCAAATGAACATGTCCAGTCATGTGCAGAATGTTCTGGTAGTCACTATGTGCCAATTGTTATGATTTAGGGCAACGGTTCCTAAAGTAGACTGTACCGAGAGGGGGTGGTGGGAACTTAGAGGCAAGAGGGTTGCAGGAGGGGCTGTGTCTCCACTGGAGCAACGTAGAGCAACTCTCGTGTTGCACAATGCTGTAAGATGTTTCGCACTCGAAAATATAACTTAATCAACTTGAGTCAACAAACTGTCCACACTGGAAGAACGTTGTTGCAACAAGATGCAGCACTGTGTCTACACTGTTTATTGTTTGTGTCGGCGTCTGGAACGAAGATGATGTTTTAGTGGTGGCCCTGAACTTATATGTCATGTCTTTGGGGTTCCAAAGACACATACCGGTATGTTGTTTGTACATTATCAATCAAATGAAGCTAACGCCATTACGATGAAGTAATTACTAGTGCAACCTTTTTAACTACAGCATGTACCACGTACCAGTCTCGACTGAAATAAACCTCCCAAAGAAAAGTTAAAAAAAAAAATAACCGCGTCTTATGTGTTAGGGGCAAGGAAGGAAGAATTTTAAAGGTATTCTACCCGCATTTGCGTGGAAAAATAGTGAGAAACAATTTAGGGAAAACCACCCCCAAGTAAACCCGTCAGGGATTCTAACCCCGATCTTGCCGTTACACAAGAGTTACGCCTTTTAGACCATTCGGCCATTGAAGCGGGTCAAAGAGAAGAAACATCTATCTGTCTTTGCGACTGCTTCGAACGGATACTTGCGACATCAACATGATACAACACAGAGCAACCTACATCAACAAACGCCAACTTCTCATTTACAACCATGTTTCTGTTCAGTGGCGGATTTATACTTTTGCCGCCTAGGTGCTATACAGATCTTGCCCCCACGCCCCTTTCCTCCAAAGCGGATATCCCTTCAGACCCCCTACCCTCACCCCACAAAACCACGTCCTGTGTAAACTATAGACTAAACACCATACAGTGAAGTCGTATATGAATGATAAGGGACTTAGGTACAATATAATAATAATACTTAGCAGCGCGTCTTACTACCCGTTCGGGTTATATGCTTAAATACTCATTACTCTAATGGGCTAAGAACTGGGAAGGCTTAATATGGATAAAGTGAACCCGCATTTGTGTGGCGGGAGAGTGGAAAACCGTTTAGGGAACCCCCCCTCCCCCATTTCACCCGAGCGAGATTCGAACCTTGATCTCTCCGTCTTCGGCAGTCTAGCTTGACACGGAACTTGCACGTTAGCTAACTACGCCACCGAGGCGGCTGGTACAATATAAACCTGCACGTAGCCTATCCATATCCTTGACTCTGACTGTGATAAAAACTCAAATCTAATTTTTCGTTGTTCAGCTACTCTTCAGTTGCTGGCTTTTATTTCAGTAGTTTTTCATTAAAATAGTGATATATCAGAATAAAAAAGAGATGGACGATATTAACTTTTTCAATATCAAGGTCAATTTTTTTTATTTATTTTTTTTACAAAATTTGCCACTCTGGGATATATCCCCCTGAGTCCTCTAATAAATCCAGCATTGTTTCTGTTGTTGTTGTGGAGACACAGCTTTAGACTCCTCCTAAGAGGCCAGATAGTGGGAAACTGGTATCACTCCAACAAATCCAGGGTAGCATAGGAGGAGGTGATGTCGTTTGTTAACTTCTTGATAGTGCCGATACAGGAATCAGATCTTTACGATCACTCGGTCTAGTTTAGTAGCTACAAACAAACACCAGAATGTCACTAAGCTACTTGCACAAGGAACTAAAGCCTAGGACGAACACATGAGGTCTGACTTCAATGAGGTAGGGTGAGTCATTACGACCTCATAAATGGACCGGGGGTATCTAACACAGACGCATAATCGTTAGAGAACCGGGGTTTTAAATTGGCTTTCGTTAAATAAAAAGTTGTATCTCGATATAAAAAGTCAGTAAATACATATTTATTTATTTTTGTTAAAATGGTATCAAATCAACTTTTATTAAGTGGTACGGTGCAACAAATAGAAAAATTGCTGCTAAAATGTGCACATACCAAACAAACCAATAAAAGGAAGTTAATAATGCATAATTTAGTTTGCTCGGACAATGTTTTTTCTTATTTTTTACTATCTAAAGATAGTAAAAAATAAGAAAAAACATTGTCCTTCGTCACAATATGGCTATTAGGATAGTCAGTTCAGTAACATACTTTACCATTATTCTTTGGATGAAAAAGCTAAATTTATTAAGACTGGGGAATTTTATTTGCTATCTGAATATTGTAATCATTAATCCTCGTTTTGATCAACAAAACTGACCATAATTCGTATTTAAAATGGTCAAGCAGTCGATTTCGCAAAAATATATTATGCTATCTCGCACATCAATTCGAAAATGCTACAATAAACTTTAAATATGTTTCAATAACAATTTTAATGTTCTAAAAGTAAAATATTTTTAAAAACACGTCTCACGGAATTCCGGCGTCTCTAAATTTATCGTCCAAGGATAACAAGTTCAAGCGCAGGAGTAGAAATAATCATACATCTTTAGTGGGAAAAGACAATGATTATCTACTTACAGATGTGTAACTCCACCTGATGGTGATTGTTGATGGTTGGTAGTTCTGATTTCTTCTTGGAAGGGGTGGGTTTTTTTTTGTTTTTTTAATGAAACCCTTGTAATTTGTGCTCCTCTAAACTAACCCCATCGGCTGTTAGGGGGTTATTTAGGAAGGTAAATGTTCAGCTCCTGCAAGCAACTTCACATTACATCGGTCTTGGAAAACGCAACATCTCTTCTTCCCATATTTACAATCACAGGGAGGGGGGCTTGGGGAGGCATTTGTTAGTTCATGGAAAGATGGGATAGAGATAGCTCCAAGTTCACAGTTAATGACGTTGCCCACTTAGTGATTTCAAAGTTATTTTGTGACACGGGTTGCATCTTAAGAGCGTTCATCATAGCAGACCCAACTCGGCTCCCGGCGCGCGAGGTATGGAGAGAAATGAAAAGGCCTTGCGATATGGCAGAAATGTGTACAGTGCATTCTTATTTGAATGATTACTGGAAATTTTGCGCGGGGATGATAGGGGGCAGAGCGACAAAGTTTCTTGTTAATAACTACACTATGCCCCTATCATGACAGAATGAAGATTAGTGCGCAGTGCCTATCTGTGAAGCCGTTCTAAAATTGTCATAAAAGGCCCTTTAAATGCAGTTTTTATCCGAATATAATTTAATATTTCAACAATGAAATTATGAACACCTATTAACTATTTATTTCCATTAATGTTTATAATCAGAAATGATCCACGTGCAATAGTGTTCGTCTAAGTTTACGATTTCTAGCTGAATGTATTACAAAGTTGATTAGCATGTGATGTACGCTCTTAACATGGCGCACTAAACTACTCTTAAGAGCTATAACACTTAGACGCCAATATACGAAATAAAAAGGGAAGAAAAGAGTAGTTCATTCTGCAAAGTATCTTGTCTGTGTGCTGAAAACATTTTCCCTCTTCCTCTGACAAGTATACACACTCACTTAACTATTTGCTTCTGTACAGCATTTACTTGCATTTAAGAATCCCCTTTTCCTCGTTTCCTATTCTACCATAGACATTTGCTACCCTGTACTTTTTTTTTTAATTTACATCCTGGCAGGAAGATTCCTACTGGTCTTTTTCGCGTACAAACCAAATATCCTGCGCTGTAGATAATTTAGAGAGAGAAAAAAATTTACAAAAATCTACTTTAAGATTTAAAAAAATAATGTTGTGACAATATATGACTATTTTTAGAATTATTAAAGAATTTATGGTTTTTGCTTCAATGTTATAAAGCGCACCAAATTAAACGTAAATAGGTTAACCTGGGAAATCCTGTCTTGACTTGCCGTGACGTCACAGGTAGGCAACGTCCTTAAACAAAATGCTGAACACATTAGGATTTAGGAAAGCCACAACCATAATTAGATAAAAGTTATAAAACTTAGCCTTAGATCTAGAAAATGTCTTGTTCATTGCAAAATAAATATAACTTATACACAAAAAAACAGTTGTTCTAAATTAAAAAATTGTATCGATAAAATAAAATCCATGTGGTGTTGGTCTGACCAGAGTTTTTCTCAAACTTCTCTAGAAGGTACAAAACTGTAACCTCGCAAACTTATTATTTAGGTGTTTTAGTTACCCATAAAATTCCTAAAATTGAACATTTTTGCAAGTGGTTGGCCCCAAGAAGGGCTTCAACAACAACGATCACGTGGCTAGAATGATATAGTCTTGGCCTATGGAGTATGCCATCTTTATAAAAACGAAACTTGAAAATAATAAATCCCGATAACCTGGCAGACACATAGACACAAATAACGCTACCTCCTGTTTTGAAAATCTAAAAACTAGATAAAAACAAATGACAGACTTCGCACGAGATCTGAAGTTTCAGAATCTATGGCACGCAAACACGATTTGGGCGGCACACCGATATGAAAAAAAGAGAAAAAAAACGTGAGGATGTAAGGAACGCGATAAAAGGTCAGTGTTTTCACAGATTTAATAACAAAACTTTATTTTTACCAAAATAAATCAAATATTACTGCGATAGAAACTTGGAGTTTAATTTTCTTCACATGGTGATATCAACATTTGTTTAATATTTGTCATGAACATAACATTTAATGATGAACTTTTTAAATTAAGGGAAAAAAGTTGTTATTGAATTTCAGGATACACTTGACCGATATTCAAGAGCTGATGTGGTCACCATGTGAAGAAAATTAAAAGAGAGGTTTCTACTGGAGAAATATTTTATTTATTCTAGCCAAAAAAAAACTGAAAAAAAACTGGCATTTTCCTCGCATCCCGTACACCCCCTCCCTGAATAAAACTTTTTCCCAACGTGGTATCAATGTCATTTCACATTGCACTTTGTGAAGTCAACGGTTAGAACTGGTCTTGGCTCGCACGTAAGTGCATCTTGTGTGAAGTTGAAGACAATAAGTTAGCAACCGAACATAAATATCTTGGCTAACAAAATACAACACGTTTCAAACTAAAATGGAAAATAATAGCAAAGTTTTAAATTTTAACATTATATATACATACATTTACTGTAGTTTTTTTCACTGAAGGTGTTACTTTGAATGTTGTTAGGAACTGAATGAAATTATCATTGTCTGAGACACTCACTTTGAAAATTTAATAAAAATAGAAGCACTATTAAACAACTAACAACAAAATTTTAACTGTTCATTACTTTTCATAATAATCAACCAGTTTTGATTTTTTTTTTTTCAAATACTCATGGCACACTAGACAAGTTCAAAATCCAGCTAGTCTTTTAAGTGGCACACTGGCCGGTAAAGTTCCGCCTTCACTGCCCTAGTTTATATACTTATAATAATGATTGCTAGAAATCTGTCAGCAAAGCTGTGACCGCCTGTGAATGTGTTGGTCGCCGTCTNGTCTCCTCCAAAATAAACTAATACCACATTCCCGTTGTAGCAATCTCCCCTCGCAGCAAACACAGCTGGACTGATTGGCCCCCTCTAGACAGAGATTGACAGTGTATTTCTCTCTCCAAGCTAATATTAACATATTATTAAAATCTATAATTTCTATTTTTAATCTTCTCTTATGGTAACACTTTTTTAAATCATACGTTCGTTTTAAGTTCTGCATCTATATTAATAAAACAAATAGTGTCTGTCATGAGCAATGCGCGATATCGCTGGAGACTGAAATTTTATTTTATGCATGAAAATGTGCACACCGAAGCTGGAATTTTACAATTCTTGATTTGATTTTTTTAATCTAAAAAAAACTGGGTCGGGAGAAATAAAATGAAGATTTTTTTTCTGTCTGTTTGAAGGAAAGAAAATAATTTCCCATAGCAACTACGTAATGTATTACGTAGTTACCCCGGGCAACGCCGGGTACTTTTGATAGTTTTGAATAATATTAAAAATGGTAATATATGTAATCTCAAAGAAACCATTTGTTCAACACTCAGCTGTAATAGGAACAGTGCCAGATGTATCATGTGAAGTAGGAACAGTGCCAGATGTATCAGCTGAAGTAGTAAAATTGTCTGATGTATCAGATGAAGTAGTAACATTGTCTGAAGTATCAGATGAAGTAGGAACAGCTTCAGATGTATCAGCTGAAGTAGTAACAGTGCTATATGTATTGGCTGAAGTAGGAACAGTGCAAGATGTATCAGCTGAAGTAGTAACACTGTCAGATGTATCAGATGAAATAGTAACACTGTCGGATGTATCAGCTGAGATTGGAACCGAGTCAGATGTATGAGCTTAAGTATGAACAATATCAGATGAGAGTAAGAAGTGTCAGATGTATCTGATGAGGTAGTAACACTGTCAGATGTATCAGATGAAGTAGTAACACTGTCAGATGTATCAGCTGAGGTTGGAACCGATTCAGATGTATGAGCTTAAGTATGAACAATATCAGATGAGAGTAAGAAGTGTCAGATGTATCTGCTGAGGTAGGAACAGTGTCAGGTGCAACAATTACTCTAATATAACAGCTGTTCGTGCAAATACAGCAAATACATACAATAAGAAGACACATAGAAATAGTATGGTGCAACAAATGTCACATATTGACAGTAATAATAAATTCACTACTCCCAGAAAGATAACCTACTCTGAAGCAAAACAAAATATTATCTGTGCGCGTCATAACTTCTAATTTTGTCCACCTCCGACGCCATCGTCTGACCGAGGCCCCTTGCCAAGTGACAACATAGTGAAGCTTGTCGGGTGGATCATGGACTAAGAGTTCTACAATTTGTAGTTCGTCTCCCGACCAAATACAATGTAGCGCTATGATCGTGTGAGTATCGCTTGTTGCTAGTTCACTCACTTGGTCAACACGAGGTCAGCAAGCTCCGTCCGAACACCTCTCTTCTTGGGGTCATACTCGGCAATGATTGGTCGGACACTGGTGGTCTGTAACAAGCACATCAGGAGGATAATAAGTGAGTGATAACATGACAGAGATATATCAAACACTACAGGAGGATCATTTGAGAGACAACATGAGAGGTATATCAAACAATACAAGAGGATCATTTGAGAGACCACATGATAGGTATATCAAACAATACAAGAGGATCATTTGAGAGACAACATGAGAGGTATATCAAACAATACAGGAGGATCATTTGAGAGACAACATGACAGATATATCAAACACTACAGGAGGATCATTTGAGAGACAACATGACAGAGATATATCAAACACTACAGGAGGATCATTTGAGAGACAACATGACAGATATATCAAACACTACAGGAGGATCATTTGAAAGACAACATGACAGAGATATATCAAACACTACAGGAGGATCATTTGAGAGACAACATGACAGATATATCAAACACTACAGGAGGATCATTTGAGAGACAACATGACAGAGATATATCAAACACTACAGGAGGATCATTTGAGAGACAACATGACAGATATATCAAACACTACAGGAGGATCATTTGAAAGACAACATGACAGAGATATCTCAAACACTACAGGAGGATCATTTGAGAGACAACATGACAGATATATCAAACACTACAGGAGGATCATTTGAGAGACAACATGACAGAGATATCTCAAACACTACAGGAGGATCATTTGAGAGACAACATGACAGATATATCAAACACTACAGGAGGATCATTTGAGAGACAACATGACAGAGATATCTCAAACACTACAGGAGGATCATTTGAGAGACAACATGACAGATATATCAAACACTACAGGAGGATCATTTGAGAGACAACATGACAGAGATATATCAAACACTAAAGGAGGATCATTTGAGAGACAACATGACAGAGATATATCAAACAGTAAAGTAGGATCATTTGAGAGACAACATGACAGAGACATATCGAACACTACAGGAGGAGACAACATGGCAGGTATATCAGACACGTCAGGAGGAGATATGACTAAAGTATATCAAGCTCTATGGTCTTACGGCCCATTTGTTCAGGTTAACTTTGTTTCGTCCTGTTTCCATTAAAGTCTTTAGAAATGATGTAATATTCTAGAGGTGTCGTATTTCAATGTATAATAGGACTACTCTAAGGAGCGTCGCATGAAATACATTTTTGGGGAGGGGATTGAAGGGGAGGGGTGAGACAGTAAATTCCCCTACTCTAGGCATTTTGAAGCTTAAAATATTTTTCACGTGGCAAGGGCAACTTTGAGAACACCGGGGGGTTTGGGGGAATGGGTTACCCCCCATTTAATAGGGGACCAGGGGGCTCTTCCCCGCGAAAAGTGTAAAATTTGAGGCGATGGGTCTGGAATAGAGGTTTTAGGCAACAGTATTTTAGATTATGTATTTCCTAAGTTACAAGTGTTATTTTGACATTCATCATCATTGCATGTAAAAACTAGGCTTTATCACGTGAGCAACTTAAAGCATTACCTAACCTTATTAAAGCCTTAAAGCTATTGGGCAGTAACAATGGTGCTACTAGCCAACTTTACCAACTAAACTTTCTATACAATATACTACAACTATGTGTTATGAAGTTGGGAACTTTTGAAGAGTAGAAAGTGACAGTTGGGAAATTTAAAATTTGTCTGTACAAGTCTGTGGTAAAGAACTATCATAATCGAAAGTTTTGTGGTACAGAGCAATTATTTTAGATTTTCCCAACTCCGAATCTCGACTCTCCACGAAATTCCCAACATTGGGGAAGGAGGTGGACCCCCCCACCTCTCTTCTCTTCTTCCTATTGCACCGCCCCTGTTTACACTATGTTAAACGTTCAGTCAAACGTTTTATTTCCACAATCTTAAAATGCTTGGTCCACTCTCATTATATTTAATATCTACCACATTAAATATAATCTCTTCTCATTATGTTTATATTCTTTCTGATTAAATCATTGTTGGAACAAGCTATTAGTTCAACATTATTAACTATTAATTACCGATTAACTGCTTTGATTGTTGGCTGCGAGCAGTGGCGAAGCGTGATGATAGTTTGTGGGTAAGCTGAGTCATGAACACTCAAAACGGGACAGACTTAACGATGTTGAAAATGAGATTTTTATGAAGTTATGTAATAGTACTGGCAGGCAGACTAATACTACTAATAATACTAATACAGTACTAGTAATTTATTTTTTATTGTACTTTCTGTGAAATATCTTGTTTCGGTCTTGCTATTTTTAATTTTTAATGCAGTTTTCGTTCAAAAGACAAAGCCTCGGTAAAAATATTTAACAAAAAGTCAACTTAATCGAAAGAGTCCGTGTTGATATCTACAGCGTCTCCCATTTTTTTTCTACGGTACATACACTAAATCCTAAAATATTACTGATAAAGATTATAGTATGAAATTTAAAACAACTCAATAAAATTCAAGTAACAATCACAAAATTAAACTAATCTACACTGAAATAAACCTTTGAAATACACTAAGAACAGTTGCGCGCGCATTACCCTCCATAACTACTCGCAGGCCTGATTCTCCGGGTGCGTACGGCCCGTCATCTTTGCAGTCGCGTCCTGTGACGCTGCGTCACCGCTAAAAGCAGTTCACACAAGCGGCCTGCGTCTGGTGACGCTAAGTTGACGCCACGTCACAGTACCCGGAGCAGTGCACACTAGCGACCTGCGTCTGGTGACGCCAAGTTGACGCCACGTCACAGTACCCGGAGCAGTGCACACTAGCGACCTGCGTCTGGTGACGCTAAGTTGACGCCACGTCACAGCACCCGGGCATTCCACACTAGCGACCTGCGTCTGGTGACGCTAAGTTGACGCCACTTCACAGCACCCGAGCATTCCACACTAGCGACCTGCGTCTGGTGACGCTAAGTTGACGCCACTTCACAGCACCCGAGCATTCCACACTAGCGACCTGCGTCTGGTGACGCTAAGTTGACGCCACTTCACAGCACCCGAGCATTCCACACTAGCGACCTGCGTCTGGTGACGCTAAGTTGACGCCACTTCACAGCACCCGAGCATTCCACACTAGCGACCTGCGTCTGGTGACGCTAAGTTGACGCCACTTCACAGCACCCGAGCATTCCACACTAGCGACCTGCGTCTGGTGACGCTAAGTTGACGCCACTTCACAGCACCCGAGCATTCCACACTAGCGACCTGCGTCTGGTGACGCTAAGTTGACGCCACTTCACAGCACCCGAGCATTCCACACTAGCGACCTGCGTCTGGTGACGCCAAGTTGACGCCACGTCACAGTACCCGGAGCAGTGCACACTAGCGACCTGCGTCTGGTGACGCCAAGTTGACGCCACGTCACAGCACCCGGGCAGTTCACACTAGCGACCTGCGTCTGGTGACGCTAAGTTGACGCCAAGTCACAGTACCCGGAGCAGTGCACACTAGTGACTTGCGTCTATTTGGACGCAACTCTCGGCCTCAGTCGGTTTGAAGCCATGGCCGTGATAAGTACACTCCGAGAGCGGAAAACAAAATAGGCAAACTTATCTTTGCTGTACACAACCCTAAAACCCCGACATGAACTTATAAGTCATATTCATGATATTTGTAAAAATAATGTATAGGCATTTTGCCTGACAACCGCTCTATAATCATTATTTTATAGGTGAACAGTGGTTGTAACAGGTTACAAGTATTTGATAAATTGTTATTGTGGAAATAAATAGTAGGTAGTAATTTATATAGTTTTAATGCACTTTTACTATAATTTCCGGATAATCCAGGTAATCCAGATGACACATGGTCCCAGTTAGTGCTCATAAACTAAGTTCCACTGTATATAAAAAATCTTTTATCCCCAATTCATAAAAATTATTTGAAAAAAAAGTTGAGATAGAACTCGCCAAGTTGCTTTAGCATTATGGCTTCCATTTCATCAGTATTTGGATATAGCGTCTTTAATATCTCCATCCATGCGGCTTGTTTTTTATTTATTTCGTGGTATTCTTCTATGGACGACTTACAAATGACAGGTCTATCTCGCACCTCATTGATAAAAAGTGATGTGTCTATTCCGTCCTCCATTCTGACTGTACACTTAGTACCGTCACAATGACGCGTGCAGTTCGTGTGCTCTGCTCTATGTCTTCACAGGTATTGACAGATCACGCTGAGCGGTAGCGTCACTAGTTTTGACGCAACAATGACGCCAATATGACGCCAGACCCTCGCGTCCCGTGTAAACTCCCATCATTCGAATCAAAGTAATGCTGAGACGCAGCATCACATGACGCGACTGCAAAGATGACGCACCTCGCTCGTGGGCAGAAAGGTATCAGCTTATCTTGCCAAAAGAAACCGACACATTCGCTTCGCGCGCTTGCTAAAATTTCACTAAACTTTTTTTTTTAAATAACATTAAAATTTCAATTGTACATTTGTTTTATGTAAAGGAATGTTTTCTCTCCTTTTTCAAAACTTTTTTGGCATAAAATGAGCTTATCCTGTTTACCCCGACGCCTCGCTACTGGCTGCGAGATGAGTTTGAGAGTGAATATAGGCTGATTTGAGACAGTGGCAGTGGCCACCAGTGACATTGTTGCGGCCAGGTTTATATCACCAGGGGAACTATCACCGTGGCCCTATTCAAGGATAAAGTGACTTGTAACAATTATCATAAACCAAACCTGAATTAACAAACGCTGACAATGTTAGCGCGTCTATCTGGGCTGACAAAAATTAGAGTTCGTTGTTTGACCTCAATAAATTAGGGAACTTGGAAAAACCTCAATCATTCATCTTCGAAGTGGAACTTTTTGACTAGAGCTAAATAAAGGTAAATGAGCAAGGCCGCCTTAAAACATAATTTGTGTGCTCGGGAGAACTTTCAATTTGGCTCCTCCTCTATTACTTAATTTAATTTGTTGTCCAGAATTTGTCTTAGGACTTTTAACGGAAATCATTTAAAAACAAGAATTAATGTATGTTCTTGTTCATTGTTTTTCTTGATTGCTGTTAATCGCATTTTCATGCAAATTATATCAAATGTAATGTGCCCGCTTCGGTGGCCGCATGGTTTAACGCACTACTTCCACAGAAGGTTAGACTTCCAATAACGGGGAGATCAAGGTTTGAATCTCGGTAGGGTATACTGAGGGGGGTGTTTCCAAAATGGTTTTCCACTATCCCTCCAGGCAAATGCGGGTACACTTCCTCTAAATATGGTCTTCCTAATCCCTAACATCATTAGCGTAATTAGTACATAAGCGTATAGCCTGAACGGGTAGTAAGACGCGGTGCTAAAAAGGAAAAGTTATATAAAATGTAGAACATTTAAATTGGACCACTTTAATTGTGTATGTTTTTGTGACAAAGTTTGGGATAGAACGTTTTAATTGAAGAGGAATGAAAAAAATTGATTTATTTAAATTATTGACATAACATAGTAGACCCTCCCACATCTAACCTTTGAATATCTGTCTCCTCGGCATTATCCGATTGTCCTGCTCCGGTGCTTGTCTGTACTTGTCTGTTGAGCAGCCAAGGCAAGGGTGTCGTCTTTTACACACAAACAAAAATTACTGACTTTTTTGTGTTTTCTGATCAACTATTTTGTTTTGTATTGCCTTAGTTAAATAGTAGATTGGGTGTAAAAGATAAACACTTTAATAATTTTTTTTTAGAAAACCATAATTTTCAAGTAATTACTTTTTTTTTTTGTGATCTAGTAAAGCTTTTTTTAATGCTCCTCTTATTATACGCCCTTTTTTTTTAATGTTTCGACCATGTCCCAGTCCCGTGAGTTACGGATAATCAAGGGCCCACTGAATTTAGAATATTGTACATTTGTTTTTATACACTAGAAATACTATCATCCGAATTTCCGGTTTATCCGGAACACTCTTTAGACTATTAAAACTTTTTTTTTCCCTACGTTCACACCCGGCCTCGGTGGCGTAGTTAGCTAACGCACTGGTTTCGTGTTGAGCTAGACTTCCGAGGACGGGAAGATCGAGGTTCAAATCTCAGTCGGGTGAACTGGGGGTGGTATTT
>CABFWB010002854.1:40176-94894 GCA_902151455.1 Timema bartmani
TTCACTTCTTCTATACTCAACCTTCCCAATTTCTAACACATTAACGTAATTAGTACTTAAGCGTGTAATCCGAACGGGTAGTAAGACGCGGTGCTAAGTATATACTTGCTCACGACCTCTCGGAGGGAGAAAGTATTGTGATCGAAGGCGTCACTCTTGTGTTGGATTGGGCCTGCTGAAGACGGGAAGATCGGGGCTCGAATCTCGGTTGGGTCTACTGATGGTTGTTTTTCCTAAATGGTTTCTCACTCTCCTCTCACACAAATGTGGGTACATTACCTCTAAAATTATTCCTTCCTCATCCCTACCCCATTAGAGTAATTACCATATATTTGTACAACCTGGACAGGGAGGGAGACGCGGCGATAAAAATAAATCGAAGTCGAGATTTTATTTGAGGTTTCGTGACCCCCTTTACGCGATACCGTCCGTCCGTCTGTCTGTCTGTTATTTAGCTAACCAAACAATCAGAATAAAATTTGGTATCTATAAAGTTGTCGTAATGTTCCCCCGAGGAACTTTTGAAACCATACAGCCAACCCTAAAATTAAGGGTGGTTTATTAGTGGGTCAAAAAAGAAGAAACCTAATTTTTTTCTAGAAATCCGCTCCAATGATTTTGATCAAAATTCGTATCTAGGCATTGTTTAATATTACAAAAAAAAATGGCAACTCTAAGCTTCCCATGAAAATGACTGAGGGTACTTAACATAAGCGAATATCTCCAATTCTGATCAAATCTCCTAAACTCTTCAGGATACGAAATAACTTGTCTTTTAAATATTGTTAAGCTATCGAAAAAAAAAAATTGAAATATATATTATAAAACCAATTGTTTCTGAGCTATAAGCAATTATGTATATTTTTAATTGGAGGTCTGAGAAACGAGTTGATTGTTGTGCTCTTTGGTAAAAAGGGATGTTCCTTTTCCCCCTAAGTTTCTTTAAAAATGTATATTATTTCATTTAGCCTTTATTTTACATTATATCTCTGTAAAGGCGTAAATTATCTCATATACCCTAATTTTCTATTGTGTTTTTCTAACAGTGTATATTATGTCATTTATCCTATTTTTCCCATTATGTTTCTCTAACGGTTTAGGCTATACCAATTCATTTTTCTCTTTTTTTATTATATTTATATAACAATATAACCTATATCATTTCATTTACACTAGTTTTTCCAATTATGTTTCTGCAACAATGTTTTTATTTCGTTTCGCATATCTTGCCAGTCTTAGGTAAATATCTCCATTATTTTTTTAGGTAAAGTAGCAAGAAAGCCTGTGCGGCGCCATTTATTTGTTGTTTGGGAAGACATAACCTCATTGAGTGGTTAGGAAACGACAAAACATAGCTGCCTGAGGGGAAAGAAAACTTATCTTCGTAAGATAATATCGTTTATCGCGTCATACCCACGGGCAATGCTTTCATCCTTGTTTTGAGAATAGTTTAGGCCACCAGCAAATATACAATTCCTTTCAGAAAGTTGTTAATTTTTACATAAATTAAATCATTAATAT
The DNA here is from genome assembly GCA_902151455.1 of Timema bartmani. Lineage (NCBI taxonomy): Eukaryota > Metazoa > Arthropoda > Insecta > Phasmatodea > Timematidae > Timema > Timema bartmani. The sequence goes on from CABFWB010002854.1 coordinate 41,698, forward strand.
ACATTTTTGTACAATCTGGCATATAGTTTTATATAGCTAGGGATGAGGAAGGTTGAATTTAGAGGAAATGTACCCGTAAGTGTGGAGAATAGAATATTACGCCCAGCCGGGATTCGAACCCCGAGCTCCCTGTAATTGGCAGTTAAGTTAATTGTAAGAGTGACGCGTTAGACTGTGTGGTCACCGAAGCACATTTTTAGTTGTTAATTTATCTATAAAACACATAGCTTAAACCACGTTCATCAACCTACTATCTTTTTTTTATAAACAGAAACATTGTGTTTTCAATATGTTGAAGAAAGACTGTCAGTAAAATTCAGTTTTCATAAGAAGGGCAAGGAAAGTTACATGATCTAGTTTTATGTATTCATAAATTCATCCTTCAAGACATGTGATCTGCTGCTGTCACTTTTGATTCTTAAATTTTCATTCATTTGAGTTATTTAACGTGCACTTTCTGAACCGACTGATTATATTATCAGCACACGACTGATAAAAACTAACTTTAGCCTAATCTAGAAAAGACACAACATCCAGCCCCCCCAGTCGTTAATTCATCACTGTGAAATGGTAAACCCATATTTCACCATTGGTAAATTTTTCGGCAATTAACTCAATAGACACGCTACCGACTGAGAAAATATATCAGATTTGATATTTATGAATACCCATTATATAACCTGAGTAAAATGTCGATTTTGGCCACAATAAAGTTTGTATTTTCTTATAAGATCCTTATATGCGTGTACTAACTTTACTCAAAAACATTCCCCAGAAATAAATTCATCCAAGCTATTTGTTATGCTAATAGTCTCCACGAAGTTTGGTCGTGCACACGGTGATAATTATTGACATGTTCTAAAGTCCGGAAACATCGACCGTGTGTTGCAGGACATAACATTCACTCAGATGTAAGAAATGTTGACGTAATTATATCCACGAGTGTCAATGGTTGAGAAACACTGGTTGACCTTGAAGTGTAAGTCGTGGTCGTGCTGCGCCAACCCGTTCATAGATAGCAGCACATGGCGCGCCACGAGAAGTTGTCGGGCAGGACGCCAGATTATGGCCACTTTCTAACAATCCGGTTATAACTGGTTCTAGAGTTCTTGGATAATAGATTTTCTACCGTCTGTTGAGAATATACTTAGACACTATCCAGTTAGCAGGGGAAAAAAAGCTTTTATTTCTTTCATTTTCTTTTTCAAGGTTGTAACAATATTTTTTTAGTTATTATTCGAGCAGCCGAGTCTAGTTTGCAAGGTGATCATGACGTGTATAATAGTAGAACTGGTGTGAATGAAATAAGATTAGTACAATGAATCTAGCCGGGGTTATTCACTCTTGTGTTGGTTGAGAGTTTGCTTTGCCGTGGTCACAGAATCGTTTATTTGCAACCATTAACAATTAAAATACATTAATAATACAACCAATGGACTCCTAACCTAAATAAGTTTATTGGCATCGTGGAGATTTTCCTTAATCAAACATGTCCATATAGTTTTAGTGTGTTGTTATATTTTGCTATGAGCACTATTTCAATGGACACCACTTACAAACCAAAATGGCCACAAGTACGCGTTAGTAGAGTATTACACCATTTTAAAAGCGATGAGATTAATTAAAAAAAAGTTAAGGTAACGTATTTTACACCAATATACTAAGCTTAAGCGTGTTTTTTCTTGATTGTATGTTATAACTAAGGTATTTGACTTTAGTTATCATCTTTCTGAATTTTCAAAGAATTAAATATGTAATAATGCGCTGCTAGTGATCATTTAATTCTCATAAATTAAAATCTGAAGTTAAAAGTAAAGTCAAAATGAATAAGGGCCTCAAATTCAATAGTTGAATTTTAAATAAATTGCCAATCGGTTAAAAAATATTTCGCGAACGATAGACTACTAGCGCGACTTGTAGATAAGTTCCCATGGAGGTCGCTTGGAAGCGCCACAGATCCAAGGAAGAGCTCTTGGCGGGCTATTTATGTTCGGACCAGTTCCCGCCGAACAACAGTGTCTTGTTTTATTTGCGCGCGGGGACGATTCTTGTGTAATAACTTAGTTCAGGTCTGAGCAGAGTTGGTGTTGATAATCAGAGGTCTGAGGAGATGTTGCCATGGCGGTTATCACCACATGTCTGAAGAGGTGTTGCCATGGTGTTGATCATCACAGGTCTGAGGTGTTACCATAGAGTTGAACATAACAGGTCTGAGGAGGTATTGCCATGGCGATTATCACCACAAGTTTGAAGAGGTGTTGCCATGGTGTTGATCATCACAGGTCTGAGGAGGTGTTGCCATGGTGATCAGCTCAGGTCTAAGGAGGTGTTGCCATAGCAATTATCACCACATGTCTGAGCAGGTGTTGCCATGGTGTTGATTATCACAAGTTTTAGGAGGTGTTGCCATGGTGTTGATCATCATAAATCTGAGGAGATGTTGCCATGGTGTTGATCATCACAGATCTGAGACGGTGCTGAGCTCAGGCCTGAGGAGGTGTTGATCTGCTCAGGTTCAAGGAGCGTTGTCTTATTTTTCAATAGCATGTTTTCACGACCATGCTATTGAAGTGGTGTTCCTTGAATTGTTCACGACCATTCTGTAGAAGTTGTTTTGCCTTGAATTGTTTGCAGCTATACTATTGAAGGTCTACCTCGGTGGTCTTGGGGTAAAGTGCTTGCCATAGGACCTGAAGTTCGTGGGTTCAAACTCAACCGAGGTCGACGAGTATTTCTTGAGGGTTAAAAGTCGAGGGTTAAAAGTCGAGAGTTAAAAGGAATTATTAATTATAATGTTATGGTGTGTTAAATTCTTCTTAATAGCACAGATTTATAGAAGATTACTGATATGAAGGATCATATGGCACAGATATATAGTGTAATACTGATATGAAGGCTCATATATCACAGAGTTATAGTGTAATACTGATATGAAGGATCATATGGCACAGATATATAGTATAAAACTGATATGAAGGATCATATGGCACAGAGATATAGTGTAATACTGATATGAAGGATCATATGGCACAGAGACATAGTATAAAATTGATATGAAGGTTCATATGGCACAGAGATATAGTATAAAACTGATATGAAGGATCATATGGCACAGAGTTATAGTGTAATACTGATATGAAGGTTCATATATCACAGAGTTATAGTGTAATACTGATATGAAGGATCATATGGCACAGAGATATAGTGTAATACTGATATGAAGGTTCATATATCACAGAGTTATAGTGTAATACTGATATGAAGGATCATATGGCACAGAGTTATAGTGTAATACTGATATGAAAGATCATATGGCACAGAGTTATAGTATAAAACTGATATGAAGGATCATATATCACAGAGTTATAGTATAATACTGATTTGAAGGAAATTATAGAAAATACAAACTAGTTTTTTTGCAGCAAACTTTAATACCATTTTACCATATAAATGAAAGGGGTTTGTGAATGACACCTTTGAACGTGTAACGTGAAGTCTGAGATAAGGTTTTTATTGTTGTCACCTATCACTAATTTTATTTTTTAAATTATCCATTAACTGCATTTAGGTTAAGAGAAAGGTTTAGAGAGAAAAACAAAGCACACTATATTATTTTATGTTGACATATCTGAATTTATCTCTACTTACGTTAAACGGGTCATTTAATCAGTAGTCGGTGTTAAAATACCGTTTAATAGCTGTTATAAAAATGTTCCACATTTAGTGAGATATTTAAAATAGTTTCATAATATATTGAAGTTTGTTTCTTCCTTCGAAATGTCTCGAAGACGCGAAGGTTATCGTGGGGCCCGTGTACTAATTACTCTAATGGGTTAAGAATGAGTAAGGTTGTATGTTAGAGGAACTGAGCTCGAATTTGCGTGGAGGTAGAGTGGAAAAACATTTTGGAAAGCCTACCCCAGTATAACCGATTGGGATTCCTATAGGTAGGTTGCACAAATATCATATTGATTCTCCAATCACCGGATTGCCCATCAGCTTGATCCTAGATCAAGATAAGTTTGGATGGCAATGAAGTTAATTAAGGATCAAAATCTTCTATAACCTGACCATAGATTTGAATAAGCAGGTAAAACAAGCATGGCAAAACTGTAAATAGCATTGTATTTGGAAAAGATGATTGTGAAAGGTGTCCAAAAAGCCCCTTCCTATATAAATGGGACTGTAATAACCTTGTGCAATTTGTATGCTCTATCTATCGTAGGAGAGGCGCAACGTGACAGCTAGAAGAAGGTTCTTTATTGCAAACAATGGCTCAAAGTAACTAATGTCAACCTATTTGGTAATTATTATTATTTTCTTAGTAATACTATACTATCAATAATTATTTCTAAATAATGTACATTAGTTATTTTCAGACAATGTTTGCAATAAATAACTTTCTGCTAGCTGTCACTTTCGGTGTAGACTAATTCGATTGCAGGCTTACGAAATGGAGTTGTTTTTTTAGCTGTCATAACCGCTCCTACCGTAGATAGGGTATATGATATATCCCTGTACTGAGAACTAATGTAATGTTTGACCCTGGATAACCGTCGAAACAATTTGAGCTTGTTTAGAAAATTGCCCTTCAATAATTGTAACAGCGCAATGACAGATTTTAAAAAGAGTGTTGAGATGTTATCCCCGCCTCCCTGTACCAACACTTGCCTAGCCTATTAGGGGCAGTCGCATATTGGGGGGAGGGAGAGAGACACGTAAACACATTTCAGTTTTGTTATCGGGGCATTGCGCATCCTTTGAACGAGATTTTTATTTTATTTTTAAGCTTAACCATTTTAAGTATATTGAAAAGCTTAACATTAATTGGAAAACTATAGTTTAAATAGAGATCGCGCAATTACTCGCACGCTTGTATTTGGTGTCGTCTTACGTTTTCCCTGATTTATCCTATATTTTGAGCTGAAATTTTAACTAAATTTTCGCCTGTTGTGAATATATTACGTTGAAGTATTGTGTGATCTTTTGGTTTCATACTGAATGATTTTTTCTGGGCAGTGAAAAAATATATTATATTTAATAAACAGTATCTGTTAAATTATTACTATTAGTACTAGCGCCGCGTCTTACTACCAGTTCGGGTTTTACGCAAATGTATGATGGTGGGGTGATTGTGAGATGAAATGTAGGACCTACAGTTTAGCGTGGGATCCAAACCACGGTGGAGGCCTGGCATTCCTCACATTCACAAGTTGTGATTAATACACGTCTTGTCAGAGGTGAAGGAAGGGTTTGGCAATCAGATAAATCTGTGCCGGGACCGAGGATTGAACGCCGGACCCCCAGCACAGAAGTCTGACACCTTACCTCTAGACCTTTAGGTCACCCAGTGTCTCTTAAAATGTATATTAGGTCTAATTTAAGGGGGTTAAGGTTAAGCTCTCGAACGAAAAATTTCAAATTATTTTATTGACATTCATATATAACATTCTTTTAAAATTATATAAAATATATTAAATATATTTAAATTTTAAACTTTCCGTAACGATAGTAACTTTATTTTTGGCAAACAGTTAGATTTGTATTTATGACTTCTAGGTGAGAACAGACCGCTTTCTTGTTGAATACACTTTTGTTTGCCTAATAGTCTAGCAGCTAGCTATCAGTCTAAAATAACGTTATCGTGGAAATTAAGAAATGTATATGAGACTACATTCAAAAGGTATACAATCTATACTATATGTTTCCACGTAGCTTATATTTAAACTTTATTGTACAAACTGATAGGACCGTACTAAATCTGTATAACGCCATAAATATTAATTTAATCAGATTTTATACAACATTTGCGGAGTTTTTTCAGTTTATATTATAAACATTTTCTGTGTAACGTTTGTGAGCTTTTAAGCTGTGTTTTGTACAAACGAATACAATTTTTAGATATCCCCAATTTAGTTCAAACTTTTACTGAAAGCAAAGCAGGACGTGATAGATTTAAGATAAGATAAAGTAATAAATAATGTAGATGAAAATTGTATTCAGAAAAATTAGTTAATGGTATAAGTTATTAATTCTTTCTAAACCCAAATAAAAATATATAAGAACTATAAATATTATTTTTTATTTGCTAAGAAAAAAATTGTCTAGACATAATAAACAAAAACTTAATACTATTCGATATATGAGGGTGGGGGGCGCAATTTTTGGCGTTGCCCAGGTTGCATGGACGGCTTGCACCAGCCCTGCTCTAAGAGAATAATTAGCAGTATCTATGGTACAATCTATGGTATTTGAGTTGACTGTAGCTCTCCAAAAGACTAGTTAACAGTATCTATGGAACAAACTATGATATATGATTAAATTAATATTTATAGACTAGTTAAAAGCATCTATGTTAAATCTATGGTATGTAAGCTATCTCTCCAAGAGACTAGTTAAAAGCATCTATGGTAAATCTATGGTATTTAAGCTATCTCTCCAATAGATTAGTTAACAGTATCTATGGAACAAACTATGATATATGAGTGTAATGTAGCTCTCCAAGAGACTAGTTAGAAGCATATATGGTAAATCTATGGTATGTAAGCTATCTCTCCAAGAGACTAGTTAGAAGCATCCATGGTAAATCTATGGTATGTAAGCTATCTCTCCAAGAGACTAGTTAAAAGCATCCATGGTAAATCTATGGTATGTAAGCTATCTCTCCAAGAGACTAGTTAGAAGCATCCATGGTAAATCTATGGTATGTAAGCTATCTCTCCAAGAGACTAGTTAAAAGCATCCATGGTAAATCTATGGTATGTAAGCTATCTCTCCAAAAGACTAGTTAGAAGCATCCATGGTAAATCTATGGTATGTAAGCTATTTCTCCAAGAGACTAGTTAAAAGCATCTATGGTAAATCTATGGTATGTAAGCTATCTCTCCAAGAGACTAGTTAGAAGCATCCATGGTAAATCTATGGTATGTAAGCAGACGTGCTATGTCCCATGTCCTGTAGTTGTGAAGTATAGTATTGACGTGCTGTGTCCCATGTCCTCCAGGTGTGAAGTATCGTATTGACGTGCTATGTCCCATGTCCTCCAGGTGTGCCAGTGCGCAGACCTAGTCATCCGTATCCCGGGGAACAGCCCCTTGAGTCAAGAGGGCAGCTTCTACCGTCTGGATTACACACCGCCCCATGGCTCCCCCGCCCCCAACACCACCTTCTCCGCCCAGGACATCGGTGACGTGATCGAGTTCTCTCGGGGACTCCCTGGGACCAAGTACGAGTTCTGGTTGTACTACTCCAACAGCAGCCTTAACGACTGGTTGACATGGACAGCCTCCATAACCACAGGTCAGTTGGGAAATGTGCAAAAAAGTATTTAATTCTGACAAACTGTCTTTAATTCCTATGAAAACGTTCTCTTATTTATAAACATTCACTGTTCACATATTTTCTTGGGTACAGCCTCCTATATAATTTCACACCTGTACCCCCTACGCAACCCCCAAATTAAAACGGTTCTTACTTACCTGGGCATAATTGAATGTAACCCAAATGTTTCTCAGTAAATGCCATCAGCTGTGAATTCAAACCATGGGTCTAACATGGAAAGAGTTTGTAGTTACAACCGTCTCACACCCTCTCATACTTATATAAATCATGTTAATACTATTGTGTCATTGATCTTGCCAGCCCCTGATCCTCCGTCCAACCTGTCGGTGAATGTGCGCAGCGGCAAGGTGGCTCACGTCTCCTGGAGTCCTCCTGTCCAGGGACACTTTGCTAGCTTCAAACTCAAGGTAAACTATAGTGGGGCAGGATGACCTGGTATATTGGTCAGGAGCAAACTGCAGGCTGTATGAACGGCTGGCTGTTTGTTGGCAGATGTTGAACCTGTTGGAGCCCCACGAAGCCCCCAGCACTGCAGTAGTAGAGCAGAGTGATTTCCACCACTCTCTTCAAAACTTGACGCCAGGGTCCTCCTACCAAGTACAACTGTTCACTGTTTATGACAACAAGGAGAGTGTGGCCTACACTTCACGCAACTTCACTACCAGTTAGTATCAACCTTACCACACATCATCGTATTGAGAGGGATTCTTTTTGTAAGAAACAAGTTTTAAAATTAATTTTTTTTATCATAAAATAAATGGTATAACAAAATTGTACATACTTTCTAAAAGTGTATTGCAGTTGGAGCAATATTTTCAAAAAGTATTTACCAGTAAACTACTCTTAAATTGATTTAACTTTTAAAATATAACCATACAATGTTATTTAGAATACTAAACACTCCCTAGATACCCACTCTTAACAAAATTATTAAAACAATTTATGTAAAATTTTGAATTTTCAAAAAATAGCTCATCAGTAAACTACCCTTAATTATAGAGCTTGAATAAAAAATCTCAATTTAGTCTCAAGGTATGACTATAAAACAAATAGCCTAGATATCAAATTTGAACAAAATCCATCAAACCATTTCAACAGTAGTGCCAGGTAAAGCCATAAATAATTGTAAAACCCACAATCCTAATCTCAAGGTACAATTTTTACACTTAACATATTTTCTCTATATGAGAAAGTAAAAAAGATATTTACTTTTTCATAAAGTCTCTCCTGCTTTTAAACATCTAGATTTGTTCTCCAGTTTTGGCAAAAATTCTGCATTTGTTGTGTTAAATACAACTTCAAACCCTTGACTTCTGCACCTACTCTAGTATTTATGTGCCAACAAGTTTGTTGAAATCATTCCTCATCCTTTTCCTTAAGTTAGATAAATTTAATTTCTTAGAGCCAGCAGAACCCAGCACTAAAGTGAAGTGTTGGCAGCAGTGTTTGTATTTATAAGTAATTTTCGGCTGTTGCCCCTTTCAGAACCCAACACTCCCGGCAAGTTCATTGTGTGGTTTCGTAATGAGACGACCCTCCTTGTGCTCTGGCAACCACCGTACCCCACGGGGGTCTACTCCCACTACAAGGTGTCCATCGATCCCCAGGATGCTGTTGAAAGTGTACTTTATGTCGAGAAGGAGGGGGAACCTCCTGGACCGGCGCAGGCTGCATTCAAAGGACTTGTACCAGGTGAGGTTGGGGTAGTTTGTTAAGGACGGATAACAAGCACCTTAAAAACACAACTCCTGGTATCAGGTCAATGAAGCGTAGTGGAGTGATATTGAGCCTTTATCTCTAACGAGCTCATATCTCAATGGTGTTGAAAATGTAATGTTCATAAGGTGTAAACTAGGTGAGTTTTGGTCCCTCTATTCCAAGACATGAATAACATGAATGTTGTGTGTGCATCACCCACACAGGCCGAGCGTACAACATCTCGGTGCAGACTGTGAGTGAAGATGAAGTGTCGGCCCCTACAACAGCGCAATACCGCACTGTGCCACTTAGGCCCCAGAATGTCACCTTTAACAAGGACGCGGTCACTTCTCAATCCTTTATCGTCCACTGGGAGCCACCTGCTGGAGCCAGGTTAGCCAACCTACCATCAAAACTTTACCAGATTCACATGCTCTTAAAGTTGTTAGTCAGTATTATTGATTTGGTGGCACAAACTATCTTAATCTAGGATATCAACACTTACCACTCAAATACTCGTCAGTATTGTTTAGTCTGGTTTCCTGGTTGTCGGTATGGGAAGGTTAAGACTTGAACCTCAGGTAGGCTTACCAAGGTTTTTTTGTACTGTTCCCCACTCTATCTTCACGCAAATTCAAGCTCATTCCCTCTAAATTCTACTTTTATCATCCCCACCCCAATTGGGTAGTTAGACGTGTTTGTACACAAGTATGTTTTAAATTATTTTACCGTAACATTTGTTAAGACTTATTTATACTTAATCACCATTAATGTGTAAGTGAGGAATCCTGGCCAGGTGCACCGAGGTTGGTTTTCCAAATGGGATTATCACTGCCGTGGTGGTATTTCAAGTCATTGATGACCCTTGTTATGAACATACAAATATATAAAATAATATTGTATCCACAGAATATATTTGTCTGTGTACAGTGATGTAATATTGTTGGTGGAAAGGAAGTTAAGTGCAGTGCAAAGTGGTGTTTTTTTAGGAGAGAAAGGAGGGTATAATTGTGCTAAACGTTCATCGCCTAGCTAACTGTCTTTGTGTGCTCTGTCCAGCGAGTTTGACAAGTATCAGCTTCTGATCAGTGCTCGCCGCGCTGCTGCAGTGTCCCGACTCAGGGACGAACCCACGACGTGGCAGTTCAAAGACAACCTAGAGCCCGGGAGGACATACCAGGTGGTCGTGAAGACTGTTTCTGGCAAGGTGACCAGCTGGCCTGCCACCGCTAATGTCACCCTCAGTGAGTGAGCCATAATCACATGTTATTGTAGCGTCATCTTATGCTTCAGGAGTCTCTTAACTTGGTCGAGAGTGCTGAGGTGTTGAGCCTTAAGTTTGTGCATGAATGGTGCCAATGTCACTTATTTTATTGACAGAAGTGGAGCCTAAGGGAAGAGTGCAGGGGGCATGCACCTTCTACTATGACACCAATCAAAAATCTAATAAAATAGCTTGTTCAAAATTGGCAACACATAAAGTTATTATCAGAAGGGAAACCTTTTGTTTCTTAATTATAAGAAATTTACACTTTATTACACAATCTTATTTTATTGTAAATTACTTAGGATTATTATTATTATTATTATTATTATTATTATTAATAATAATAAATAATAAAACTACTAGAGTGATTAAATATGACAAGCTATGAAATGGACTAGAAATTTGTTTTTGAATATTAATTAAAACATAATGCAATAGATTTAAGAAACTTAATTTAAGTATTAACTATGTTATGTTGTAAGAATAGACTTAAAGGAATGAAATGTATTTGTAATATCTTTATACTCTTACATGTATGTACAAAATTTATGGTGATACACCAGCTGACAAGCGCATCGTGCTTAGCTGGACCATGTTTAGTTAATAAATATGTAGAGTGAAGTCTCCTGTAGTCGGCCACCCTCCAGTGTTCGGCCACATTTGGGTATTTTCCGTGGTATTTCGTTGTAAGAAAAAAGCTACATCTATTCCGCGATACCCCAGTGCTCGGCCAGTCTTCTGTAGTTGAATTAGTAATGCCAACATTGATTTGTACTATAGTTTTAATTGTTTTGCGGTAGTGGTATGAGGTGTCACACTGAGCTGACTGTAAGATGGCGCTGTTAATGTTTTAGTGCTAGCCATATTCCAATTAAGGTAAGTTACAATGGTAATACATCATTTGATGTAGAATGAATCAAACTACTATATTAGAGCATAAAAATGAAATTTGTTCTCAAAGAGTAAGAAAATTTAAGGTGGCCGACCAATGGTTACTAAGAGAAAACGTTATTTTCTGTTAAAATTATGCTCATATGATGTTCTTTTTACTAAACTGCTTTATTTCAGCCAACTAGTACCGAATACCCAGTAGTCGGCCACAATAAATGGAAGTGGCCGACTACTGGTGATCACTACTGATTATTAATTTCCTGTGGTCGGCCATTCAGTTTGGTTGTTAATAATGTGCGGTCGTGTGTTTTTGTAATAATTTATACACAGTATTTTAACAGAATTCTAAGATTATTCAATGCACAGGCCATTAAAATTATAGTTTAAAAAAAACATACGAGCACCATAACAGTATACACAGTATAGGATACATACTATTATTTTTTTACATCTATTGAAATTGTTTTCAGGTAAAGCAATTTAAGTTTGGTTATTGTGTCTTCCAATAATTTTATCGCCCAAAGGAAAAATTATTGATTTCTTTTATTATTTTACTTTTGCATTTAAAATTAATATATGGGCATATATTTTACTTCCTGTTCATTAGTTCTGTACAAATCTCTTATAAACACAAAATCGTGAAAACGCTTCAAATTTGTACCGTTATAGCCTAAACGTCCTTTCTAGCTTGTTCTATGAAAAAATATGAAATTCAAACGACATATAAAATTCGCCTTTTTTAATTAATTCATGATTTCCTCCTCTGAGCCCCTAAAATATTATGCTATTTTGCTTATTAATAAATTAGGAGTATCATAACTGGATTTTTTCAGATAAAATAGTCAAAAGCCAATACTACAATTTCAGACCTTCACTTTGGAAGCATCTAAAATGGCTACAGGAAAACAACCTCAGTACCACAGCTACTCTACCAACGCCATGTCAGAGGCATTGAAGGCCATAAATGATGACAAAATATCAGTTCAGGAAGCTAGTCGGCGCTTTGGAATACCCCAAGACCGTCTTAGTGGAAAAGTTTCACTGCAGGATGATGATTGCAAAATGGGACCAGACCCAGTATTGTCTAAAGAAGAGGAGCTTAAACTTGTTACATGGTTGGAGGATTTAGCTAAAAGTGGTTTTCCACTAAAGCCAGATGATTTACTAAATTCAGTCCAGCAAATTGGGAAGGCGACAAAAAAAGAAACACCATTCGTAGTTGGTCGTCCTGGCAAGAAATGGTATTGCAGTTTCATGAGACGTCATCTGCAAATTGTGACAAAGACACCGAAAGTTTAACAAAAGGTAGAGCCAGAATTATCGAAGAACTAATTAGGAAATGGTTCAGAGAGTTGGAAGGATTTCTAGATAAAATATGTGAAAAAGAAATTATTTCTGATCCAGATCGAATTATAAACGTAGATGAAACATCGTTCAGCATGTGTCCAAAAACTGGCAAAGTAATAGAACCTAAAGGCTGGCGAAATGTTTATGACATTAAGTTGAGTAATGAAAATGAAACTATCACAGTTTTATTAGTTTTCACAGCCATTGGTAAAACATTACACCCTATGGTTGTATTTACATTCATTAAACCACCGCTTGTGGTTGTAGATAGTATGCCAAATGGAATTTGATGGCCGACACTAGCGATTGTGTTCTATTTTAATTAATTTGACTTTTCCTTTTCAAACCATGATAATATATCACTATAAATAGTTTCATAAGTTAATAAATTTTATAATAAACCAATAAAAAAATTTCCAGTAGCTTCAGTGATGTTAACACGATAAAACAGGAAAATGAACAAGAAAATTACAATAGGTGGCCGACTACTGGTGCAGTTACCCTACTCCTGATGAGATTAAAAAACTACTGCTACTACTACTACTACTACTACTACTACTACTACTACTACCACTACTACTACTACAACTACTACTACCACTACTGCTACCACTACTGCTACTACTGCTACTGCTACTACTACTACTACTACTGCTACTGCTACTGCTACTACTACTACTGCTACTACTACCACTTTACTGTTACTACTACTACTACTACTACTACTACTACTACTACTACCACTACTCAAGCTTTCAATGTAACAGCTAGCTTCATTAGGTAGAGGATAAATATGTTGTTTATTGTTCTATGTTGGGCTGTGTTTTTAACTATCTAGTATGTATTTACTGCTCTTGTTTAAGTTATGCTATATAGGTAGCAGCACATGGATTGTATAGATATATAAATAGTAAATCTGGGCAGGAACTGGATAAGAACTGTTGTACTACATAGATAGCAACACTATAACCAGATAAATGAATACAAAATCTTGGCAGGAAGGTGGTAGGGCACCAATAGATAGATATTTGATCTTTGAGCAGATAGGTAGTAGATACAAAAAAACAGGGCAAGAATGTTGTAAGTTAGGAACTATCTTGAGTTGAGCTTTGGAGCTATTCAGTTTGTGTTGATGAGAGTTCACATACTCTCAGGGCCAGGCCAGCAGTGTCACGATCTGGGGCAGCCATCATTTGGATGCACCAAAGTTCTTAAATAATATATGAGTTAAAATATTCTTTTAATAGCACATATTAACATAGTTGTCTGATGCAGGGCACACGCAAAATACATCAGTATGTTACAGGTAATAGTCATGCATAGAGGCGCACAAAGAATGCAAGTTTGATGATGCACACTACACACTTTTTGCACATCAGCCCGGTCGGCATTCTCTGCCGACATATATGTGCTCATGTCGACGCTTATTCCATTGCACTTGTTGCTCTGGTTTCCTTTTTCTTTGTAGAAACTCGCCATTTTCAATTCCATTTTAACCAACGCTGTCACCTGTTTGTGGAAATATATTACGTTGAAGTCAAGAAGTATTGTGCTATCTATTAGTTTTAATTTAAATCTGAGCAGTTTTTAGTGTATTGAAAAGTTGAAAAACTGTGGTTTAAATGGAGCTCACGCAAGTACTCGCCGCCCATTTGTACTCGGTGTCATCGTATGTTTTCCCTGATTGATCTTGTATTTTTGGTTGAAATTATAACAAAGTTTCTGTCTGTTGTGAATACATTACATTGAAGTATTGTGAGATCTGCTTTTTTGTGCAGTGAAAAATTATATTATGTATAATAAACAGTATATCTTAAAATGTATCATCTTTTAAGGCGATTAAGGTTGGGTTTTCGAATGAAAAATTTCAATCTATTTAACTAACATTCATATAGGCCCAATCATATTCTTTTAAAATTATATAAAATACATTTGAACTTTCCGAAACGACAATAACACTATTTTTGCTATAGATCTAGATAATTATGAATGCTAGATGAGAACAGGGTGATTTCTTGTTGGATAAAAAATATCTGCCGAATAATCTAGCAGCTAGCTATCAGAGTCTAAAATAACATTAACGTGGTGTTTGAGCAATTTATATTAAACTGCATTCAAATAATGTAATATAGTTTATATTCGACGTTTTCACGTGGCTCCTATTTAAACTTTATTGCACAAACTGTTATCCTATTTAAACTTTATTGCACAAACAATACTAAATCTGCATGAGACCCTGTATATTTCATCAAATCCTATACAGATTTCGAACTGTTTTTTCAGTTTATATCATAATAATATGATGTATAGCGTTTGTGAACTATTAAGCTGTGTTTTGTATAAAACAATTAGAATAGAATTTCTAAATCTCTCCGATTTAATTTAAACTTTTGCTGAAAGCAAATCAAGACATGTTAAATTTAAGATAAGATAAAGTAATAAATAAAGTAAATAAAAATGTTACACAGGAAAAATAGTTCATGGTATAAGTTGTCAATTTTTTTTAAACCCAAAAACAAGATATGAGAGTTAAAAAAATAATATCTAAGAATTTTTTTGAATCATAATCAACAAAATCTTGGTACTTATTATTATTGGGGTGGGAGCGCATTTTCCGGTATTACCCGGGCTGCATGTACCAATCCTGCACACTCTTAACTGTGATGGATAACATTGGTGTTTGTTGAGACATTTGGGTAATTTGGTAGTATTTTAGCACAAGTTTACATGTTTTTATCATTCTAGCTATGTATGAAACTTTTAATTGCCATAACTCCACTCCCTCACACCTGGAAGCAAATGCTGGATCTGCCATTGGCTGTTCTATGTTATTATATTCAGACATTAAACTGGCTGATCCATTAGATGCCTGGACACACAACTTGTGAAGATGACTCATAACTACAGCATGTTATATTTTCTATTTGGTTTGAAAATAGTGCCTGGACACACAAACTGTACTCAAGATCTTGGCTATGGCTAACCATCGAGATATGGTTGTCTTGTATTCAGGGTCAATTCTTCACTTTGTGTCAGGCTGTATAACTTGCGTAATGACAGTGAATGTTGGGATTGACACGCGTCTGTAAAACTGGGGAAACAATTGATAAAGAAAATTTTACAAAACAAAACTGTTTAAATATTTACAGATTTGGGACATTTCTGCAAGTTTTGTATACTAGTAATAGTAGGTCTTAACATGGATATAAAAGTAAACTTAATAACTAAGCATGTTGATTAAAATACTTGTTTTAACCCTCCCAACCCCCCTTTCCTTCCTGAAATATTGGGCTGCATCACAGCTACATGTATTTCCCATCTTTCCCAGACCATCCTGTTATAAACACCAATAGAATCTCTTGGGTAACATGTGGGGATGAGCGTTGTTACTGAGCAAAAAGTCCTGGGTTTGTTGCTCGTGTCCTCACAAGCTTTCCAAACCTGTGCTGATGTAATATGTCGTGTTGTTTCCTCAGAACCCCTTCCTGTCCACAACTTGGAGTCCACAGCGACAGAGCATCCAGGGATGGTGACCCTCTCCTGGGAACCCGACTCAACCAGCGTTCAAGACGGTTTCAAGGTAAGTGTGTAATGTGTTTAGTGTAACATGTTTGTGGCCAAGAAACTGTTATAACAGTCCCACCGTGTGAGTAAGAGACGGCTATAACAGGCTCACTTGGTGTAAAATAAATTGTTATAACAGACCTACTTGGTGTGTGTCTGCCATAAATATACTTATGTGAATCCTGCCCTCTCTTAAAAGTTGTCGGTAATACAAAGTGTGTGGCTACACTGCCAGTACATGTACACTCAGCTGTGATGTGTTCTAGATAACATACCACGAGGCGGAACAGTTCAATGGGGACAGCAACACGATGTTTGTTGACAAGCAACACGCTGTCCTTGAATCGCTGCTGCCAGGTTGCAACTATTCTATTACTGTTCAGGCAGTCAGCAACTCTGTCGAGAGCAATGAGACATCTGTCTTCCAGGCCACACGTGAGTCCACAGCTATGTTGGTTCAAGACTTGGGGTTTTTTTGGGCAAAGTAAGTTTCATTTTAACTTTGGACAGGTGAGGCCCACTTTTTAAATTCAATGCAAAACCAAATTATGTATATTAACTCTCAAATTTTGAATATATTTTTTGTGTGTTTATGTTTATGAAAAAATATTTATCTAACTTTAGAATCCAAGATAATTTATAAAATGTTTGATTTTAAAAAATTTGTAGAAATTGAATTGTTTATAAAAAAAATGTACTGTATGTAACAGTACAGAAAAAAAAAAAACTGTCATTATATTTTTGGCATGAAGTTTGGTAATCGCCAAAGCCAAAATTGTGTTTCAAATCTTAAATCGAAACTTAAAATATTTGAAGCAAAATTAATATTTCCGAGCTTTTTTCACCCCAAATAGCAACAACACAATGGCGCACAACAACTACATAGTCTCACATGTATTTCAAATACATTCAAAAGTTTATACTTTAATTACAAATAAAATTCCATTGAATTTGAATCAAGGATTTATTTGGATTTGAAATTTCAAATACAATTTGGATATTTATAATGAATAAGAATCTTAACTGGATTTCATTTTAAATTTCTAACACACTCTCAGGCTTAACATAACACAATCCAGGTTCTTTGAATTATAATTTTTGAAAACATTTGATTATTTTCGATGTTTTGGAGTACTAGCACATGTGTATTAATGATTGAATATTTCCAGGACCATTGTCACCTATCATTGAAGATCTGCGTCCCACTGCCAATGGGCTCAACATCTCCTGGAAGTCCGATGTCAAGTCCAAGCAGGACAAGTTTGAGGTCATTCATAAGAGGAACGATACAGGTCAGTTGTGATTCTAGCTATAAAAATCACTTCTTGTGGTGGGTAACGAACAATAGAGGTGAGTTGTGGCTCAGGTGATATACACTACTCATTGTGGGGTAGAATGAACTATACAGGTGAGTTGTGGCTCAGGTGATATACACTACTCATTGTGGGATAAAATGAACTATACAGGTCAGTTGTGGCTCAGTTGATATACACTACTCATTGTGGGATAAAATGAACTATACAGGTCAGTTGTGGCTCAGGTGATATACACTACTCATTGTGGGGTAGAATGAACTATACAGGTCAGTTGTGGCTCATGTGATATACACTACTCATTGTGGGGTAGAATGAACTATACAGGTCAGTTGTGGCTCATGTGATATACACTAATCCTCGTAGGGGAAATGTCTCTGCTAGGGATATTAAACTCAATTCTCTAGCTCAGGGTCAGCAAACCTTTTTGATAGCATACGCCCAACATAATGATGATGTTTGGATAAAATCTTTTGTTCACCCTAAGGAGTTTTAATTAGGTAAATGTACTAATAGATTATTTCATCATCATTAATCACTATTGTATATTTATAGCTACCTATTAGTAATGTACATGTAATTTGTTTTTACAGAAATAGAGAACACATTAATTGAAAAGTTTTAGGAAACTTAACAGGCAATGTTTCTAAAATATTGTTATCATATGAATAAGAAAGCTTTATATTGCCATGTTTTATCAATTTTGCAAGAAATTAAAATAAACATTTTTTTTAAAAATTTTATTAAAATCATAAAGTCGTTGAAAAACTTTGCTGTGTACCAATACTATTTTCTCATTTGCCACCTTGGGAATCCTATAGGTGAATTCTAACTGGTATTGAAAACATATAGAATTGATTTTAACATTACAGTTTTCATTACTTCAATTCTAAGCACTTAAATTAAAATACTGGTATTGAAACAAAACAGCAATATTCATAATTGAATAATTTTTCATTGTATCCATGATTAGTTTTATACCATTTCACTTTACTGCCAGCAAATTGCAAATTTACTCAACATTACCTTTGTGTAAAAAAATAAATTTTTGGTAGATCAGACATGGCCTATTAGAAGTATTTTTTACTATTGACTAGAGTTGGGTTGAATCCACTATTTTACAAATCTAAATCTAGAGTCTGATTCTCCACTATACCCTCAAATCCCAAAGCTCAAATTCAAACATAAATCTTGGAAAAAATCATGAACATAAAAGGAAATTTAAATATAATAGAATAATATAAAATATAAATGGTAACTAAATTTCTTCTAATGACATTTTTTATTTTTTTTTTACCCCCTAAATATATTACAGTACAGTGTATAAATAATGAATAGTAAATGAACATAGTTTAATGTGATGTTGGACACATGGAAAGAGAATGTAATGTTTGAGGGGCCGGCAGTAGTTTGGTCCAGCTTACATGTGCTTGTGGTACCAACTGATGTGTTCCAGCGGCAGAGAGCGTGACGACCGTGACGGTGGACTCTCATCTGGTGCTAGAGGAGCTGTATCCAGGGGCTGGCTATGAAGTGAAGGTGTTTGCTATCAGTCATGGACTCCGCAGCGAGCCACATGCCTACTTCCAGGCAGTCTGTAAGTACAAATCCAGTATCTGTGACTATTGGCATTATCACTCTAGTTGAATTTTTTAGAGATTGTTTGAATCTACATTTTCTTGAATCTGAATCTTTATTTTACCTACTAATCCCAAATTTTATCTTACAAAATACAATAATCATAAGACGTTAACTTTGCCTCGCTGGAATGATTTTTTTCTTTTTCAAATTTAATTTTGTTCACATCAATTGTTTAGTTGCTATATAATATAGAAATATAATAAGATTATAATATGTTTTAAATAAATGTGAACTCGCATCCAGTTAAGTGATAATACAGGGTTATTTGGGCTGAACCAATAGTAAGCATCATAATAGCTCTAAAGAAAATCAAATTATGTATTTTTTTAAAGTACATAAAATTGCCTATTATATTATATTTGAAACCTAAATCTGATTTTTTCTAAAATCTCGAATATCCTTAAAGATTCAAAGATTCAAAAGCCCCATCCCTAGAATAAATGACTGGGGATTCTTGGGATGTCTGTACACTTATGACAGCAGCGGTGAAAAGTGGGAAATGGTGCAAAACTTGTTCTATTTTTCCTATTCCACTTTCTTGCACCCTCTTTATTCTAGACAAGATGGCAGACAACCATCGCCATGGCCACCAGCCGCAGGCGGAACTCACCCCTCCTGGGTCATACCAAACATACATAACTATCTTGTGTTTTTGTGTAACAGAGGGCGAGATGTTCCCCACAAACTACCGGGATGTGTTTTGTTGTGTTTTAATCGTGAACTTTATGGCCTACATTTTCCTATTACGCGAGTCATTAAATACAAGCATTTATTCCTTAGTATGTCTTGTAAGAGGTACTGTAACATATACCATATTCCAGATCCACATCCTCCTCGAAAGCTGAGTATCGAGAAGGTTACAAGCACTTCTGTTCTGGTGAGATGGGAACCTCCGTTAGATTCCCTCTTCTCTGAATATTCCATTCGGTGAGACATACAAACATTTTAAAAGTTTTGTCAACATAATTGAGATTAATGCGTGTTTATTACAGATTGATGCTTGATGGTTATCCATAGAATCGGGTATTATAGCGGAATTAAATTAATTTAAGTGAAAAATGATAGCTTAGATGCACAAATCTAATTTCTTTTTTTTTTTCTTCTGTATTTTTTCAATATGTCACCAACTAAGTTATTTTAATTTGAACCAAACTTTATATAAATAGAAACCTTTTATATTTATTATATCATTGGAAACAACCGCTTCAGATTTCAAGTATGTCTGAGCTCAAAAACTCTGGGCCTTAATTCACTACAGGGAGCAAATGTGTCTCTAGCAGTGTCGGTTTCCATTATTGGGAAGTTGTTTCACCTTAAAAGCCCAAGTTATTTTGCCAGGGAAATTTAAACTGTCTGCTATAAAGAAGAATTCACTATTCATAGGTGTTTGTTAGGTAAAATTTTACTGTATAATCAAAGTTCTAATAATCTTTCTAAAGAAAATACAAGGGAATGATTATTATGAGGTTATTATGTATGAAAAAAGTACATTGAGCAAAAACATTTAGTAATAAATAAACTGATAGAATATTAGGAAAATGGTAGAGCACAAATAAAAGTAACAACACTGACACATATTTACACACACTTCAATATTTCGATGCTATTGTAGCATCTTCCTCAGGAAGTAGTAATTAGACTAATTACTACTTCCTGAGGAAGATTAGACTGTCTAATTACTACTTCCTGAGGAAGATGCTACAATAGCATCAAAATATTGAAGTGTGTGTCTAATTACTACTTCCTGAGGAAGATGCTACAATAGCATCGAAATATTGAAGTGTGTGTAAATATGTGTCAGTGTTGTTACTTTTATTTGTGCTCTATCATTTTCCTAATATTCTATCANAAGATGCTACAATAGCATCGAAATATTGAAGTGTGTGTAAATATGTGTCAGTGTCTATCATTTTCCTAATATTCTATCATTTTATTTATCACTAAAGATTTTTTGCTCAATGCACTTTTTTCATACATAATAATCATTAATATAAAATAGTGGCGACCAAAGATTTTAGTCTGGCTAGTGTCTTCAGACTTGAAATTTCATGCCCTGTCCTACGGCATCCACTGGGCTTATGGATTCCCATGTCACTGGAGTCGGCATTGGAGTGATCAATGGTGCGGCCGCAGGAGTTGAGTTATGGTAATCTTGTGCAGATTCCCAGTCTTTGTTCAATATTCCGAAATCTCTTCCTGGGTTGCCATTGATTCTTCAACTCGATTTAGGAGGGCAGTTAAGCGATCTTCAGCCATTCTGATTGTTGGGCTTATTGGACGATGAAGTCTACAAGGATCTGGTGAGGAATCTGTGTTGTATGGTGTAATGCTGTCCGGAGGACCTCTTCCTGCTGACGTTTAATTTCTTCAAACAGTAAAGTTTGTCTAGTACTGCTACATACGGGGTACCTGGTGCTCTTGACATGTGAGAACGGTCTGCGCTGTAGGCTCCGATCATTGTCTTGTTGGGTTTTCTTCCCCCTTTCAACTGATACAAGATTAGGAATGAAGTTATCCGGGAAAGAGTAAAGGTACAGGAAGTACATGAGTTAGAGTAAACAAGACTGAGATGGTATGGGCATGTAATAAGGATGGAAAATGAGAAGATGCCAAAAAAAAAAATATGTGTCAGTGTTGTTACTTTTATTTGTGCTCTATCATTTTCCTAATATTCTATCATTTTATTTATCACTAAATATTATGAGGTTATGAGAGTGAGTCGACACTAGTTAT
Source organism: Timema bartmani (assembly GCA_902151455.1). Taxonomy (NCBI): domain Eukaryota; kingdom Metazoa; phylum Arthropoda; class Insecta; order Phasmatodea; family Timematidae; genus Timema; species Timema bartmani. The sequence goes on from CABFWB010002854.1 coordinate 63,493, forward strand.
ATTTGATGGTTCAAATACATTTTTTACCATAGTTCTTTGGTTGAGGGAAATAACTTAATAGGATGAGGGAACTTTGTTATTGTTATTGGAATGTTATCGCTAAATCACATTTAAAGCAACAAAATTGATCATTTGAAAGATAGATTAATAAAAGATTTAAAAAAGTTTTACTTCACCCATGTATTATGAATGCAAAGTGCTATGATTTATTTTGAATATTTATTGATAGCCATTTTAATGTTCTAAGTACAAGTTTATAAAAACTTGTCTTGCGAAATTTCAGTGTCTCTACTAATGATCGGCTTTAATGCTCCCAAACCCATGCATTTATTATAAATTATAAATTAAAAAATTTGAATATTTTCAAATGTCACTTCTTTATTATTCGAATTTGAACTTCAAATATTAAATTATAATAAAATGAATTATTGCTTAATGGCTTAGAAATGTATAGTTAGGCAGTGTAGAAACACTGTACAGTGATGTAAAGTAAGTGATAGTGAAGGAAGCCGACCTGAGAAGATAGTTAGGTTAGACCAAGATAAGGACAGACACACTTGTCACTTCTCTATTTCTTCTTACACTTCCCACTTCTTCAAACTACCAAAGTTGCACATAGTTTTGAATTTTCGGAAATATTTATTTCTCATATAAAGAGATACATTAAAAACACACAAAACATAAAGAAAGATATGATATTGAAATTTTTAATTACGTAGTTTTGAATATACAAAACAAATATTGTTTATTCCCGTTTCAACACATTTTTATATATTATGTAAGGATGACTTGAAGTTATATATACTCGATGTTGCTCAGGGGAAATATTTTTAGTTTAATGACTGTACATGGAAAGTTACTTTAAAGTTAGTTCCTTTAAGTCCTATGTTGCCCGTGGCCTTTTTGCTTTAAACTTTATTTTTAATCAATTAAATTTTATACATATAATCAAGATTTTTGAATTCTGCCTCCAAGGTTAGCATGTTTGTGTACAAGAGCTAGTAAGTTTTAAAATTTCACGCCTCTGCGGGCTGGAGATATCGCGCAATGCTCATGACCAAAAAAAACTCTTCATTTTATTCATCTAGATGAAATGCTAGATTCCTCGAATCCTATGGTATTCTAGAGATTCAAGATTTGTAAAAATCTCAACAAAGTATCTCGAATACAATTATGAAGACCCCTTGTCTTCAAATAGCAATTTTAAGCAATTGCTAAAAGTAATTTTGGGAGAGTATTAAAAAACACACAAGAAAAATATACAAAATTATATTAATATAAAAGTTTACTAATAATGTATTCCATTTGTCATTTATGATGTAAATAACATGATAAACCAAAAAAAATCACTGGTCAGTGGCACCAAAACTTAACATATTTTTTAAAATACTATTTAAATATGTTCACTTTAACTAAAATTGTACATTTTTAAAGTTCAAATTTGGATTTGAGATTCATAAGAAAATTTTAAGATTTGGATTCGAAATATAGTATCTGACCCGTCTATAGTATTTATTTTAGTTAGCCTATTTTAAATATTCACATTACTTTACTTATTTTGTTGTTCACTAAAACCAAATAAAGATATCCTTTGTCAAAAGATTATCACAAGATTCCAGTAATCAGCCATCTTATTGATTGTTTATTTATTTTGCACTAGCACAATAGATTCATTGATTTCACTAGTGGCAATTTCTAAGCAGTTTCAGTCAAGTAGTTAGTAATAAGTTCTCTTCGACCTTTTTGGTGCTGTTATAGTTTATTTGTGGTATATGTATGGCTCCTTCATATACAAGTTAACATTAATAACATTTTTTACTATACATTCATTTTGGTTTACATCATCTCTATGGCATAATCTTGCTAATTAACACTATTTGCAATCATTTAAAATTTTATTGAATCATTATTCTCAATAAAATTTGACCTATATTTATTTAGAGGGTAATCATTATTTGATTGCTAATTGTTAACCATGCTAATTTGTTGAGATTATTTATATTATTGAGTCAAACTCAATTTTATTTGTAAATCATATTTAAATTAAAAGTATTGGATAGACATTATTTTTATAAAATTTTATCTCATATTTTTTATTTTTTGTTTGCTCTTTTCAATAAACTATTTCCAAAATTTAGTATAAACTTAAAATAGGTTTTTAAAACTAGCATTGAGCTTGAAATTTGCCGACTACGACTTTGGTTAAAATTTATTTTGAAATATAATAATTCAGAAATTGATATGTTTTATTTATAATTTTACTGATTATGTCTAATTTTAACATGAAATTTTTTTTTTAATGAAATTTTGAATTTAAGTGAGAATACCTTTCACACAACTATTCAACATTTCAAATATATACACAAGTAAGAAGTACCTATTGATTATTCACTAGTTTGTGTTTTACACAGTATGTATGCTCTTGTATGGAGAGTTTCCCAGGTGGCAAGGCATGACATGGTGTGTGTGTGTGTTGCAGTTATCGCACAGAAGATGATCCCACGTGGGTGAAGCTACCACCAGTAAAGGAAACAGAGGCAGAGGTAGCGGACATGACCCCTGGGGAGAAGTACCTCATACAAGTGAACACTGTCAGCTTCAGCGTGGAGAGCACAAGACCACAGGAGGTCAACCAAACCATACGTGAGTGGGTAGAACTAACCTGCCCCTCTTGTCACAACCTGCCCCTCTTGTCACAACCTGACCCCTCTTGTCACGACCTGCCCCTCTTGTCATGACCTGCCCCTCTTGTCACGACCTGCCCCTCTTGTCACGACCTGCCCCTCTCGTCACACCCTGCCCCTTTTGTCACACCCTGCCCTTCTTGTCACAGCCTGTTCCTTGAAACACACCTACCCCTCTGGTCACAACTTGATATTAACAAGAGTCCTTGTTTCAGGTCCAAATCCTGTCTCCAACATCGCCCCCTTGGTGGACTCGACCAACGTGACCCTAGAGTGGCCTCGTCCTGAGGGGCGTGTGGAGCGCTATATAGTGCAGTGGAGAGAGGAGGGAAATGAGGGGACTCCCCACACTAAGAACATGACAGAGAGTAATGTGGCCGGGTCAGGGACTCCTCAGCTGGTGAAGGTCCTCATCGAGGACCTCACGCCAGGGATCAAGTATCAGTTCTTCATTCACACGGTGTCATACAGGCTGGATAGTGATGTCACAAATCTCGCTGCTAGAACCAGTGAGTAAAGGAAGGTGTTTAGGTTATGGTTTGAAACTAGGTATGTCAAACTCGATACCTCAATTACCCCAATTCCTACTGATATCAAAATAATCCAGAATATTTACTTCATATCTTGATTTTTGGATACCTCATGCTTAGCTCTCAAATTATGGTATCAAATCAAACAGCATAATTCCGAAACTAAGTAATTTTTCAGGTTTTTTCTTCTTTTTTAACAGTAAATTTTATTTCAGACGAATTGTAAATGCACTCAACAAACATATATTTTGTGCAATAGTACTCTTACACAGATCATTCATGGCCATTTTGTCTTAGTGATTTATTTTAATCTCTCATATTCCCACTTTTTAGTTTATTTGTAAATACATAACACTTTGATGTATAAATAAATAACATATTTTTGATGTGTGGTTGGATTCATTGAAAAAGATAATCATAAATATTGAGGAATCAGAATCGAAAATTGGAAAATTGAGATTAAAGCTTCAAAATGAGAATCGATAATTACACGTATTTTGACATCTGTAATTAAGGTTTTTTATAGGTTTTTCATAGAACTGATTATATTGGTATCATAAACACCTGCGATCTACTAAAGAATTCTCTGATCCACATAAGTCAGTAGCTACAACTGTCAAACTCAATCGAACCATATAGTGCTACTATGTACTTGCCATCTCACAGAATGACAATTGTGTTTCAGTGCCTCTGATACAGTCTGACATCACAGTGGTCAGCAGCCAGCAGGAGACGGACACCTTGACACTCCGGTACACACCCACACCACAGATCTCGTCCCGGTTCGACCTGTATCGCTTCATGCTCTCAGACGCTAGCGTTCCCGTGCGGGAGAAGACTGCCAACGACACAGATACCAAGGTTACTTTCAACGACCTTATTCCTGGAAGGTTGTACAACATCACAGTGTGGACTGTGTCTGATGGGGTGACCAGCCAGCCGCTCCAGAGACAGGACAGGATGTGTGAGTAGTCAGGCGTAGACTAGACTGCTTGATGTAATCTAGTGCTATAGGTAGATTCCTGTCAGGCATAGACCTATAGTGAAGCAAAGGGCCAAACAGACTAGTAGGGAAGTCAAGTGCCAAGTGTATTATCATAATCATCAACTGTTTCCAGCCTGTGGTTGCCTGTACAGTTTAGTAAAATGCCTCCATATTCCGCTATCCTTCTACCATTCTTATTCCTTTAATTTTTTCTGTTCTTCTCCTCTCACTTGAACACTTTCTGTAATCTGCTCCTCCCATCTCTTTCTTGGCCTCTCTTGTGGTCTTTTTCCTACATACTTCAGTTTTAACAATTTCTTTGGCATTCTACCTTTTTCCATGCTCATTACATGCCAATACCATCTCAGTCTTGCTTCGTCTATCTCATGTATTCCTTGTACTCCACTCTTTCCTGGATAACTTCATTCCTAATCCTGTTCCTCCTCGTGACAGCTAACATACTCCTCACAAACTTCATTCCCATGGCCTTCACTTTCCTAGTCTCTCTTACATTCACTGTCCAAGCGTATACACATCCATTATTGGTACGGCTATGAAGATGGTTGTTTTGAAACAATAAATTGTCCTTGTTGTTTCAGACCCTGAGCCCATCACATCCATAAATGCAACTCACATCTCAGACACCGAGGTCACCCTGACCTGGGACACTCCTAGAGGGGAGTATAACGCTTTTGAGGTGAGATCAACTAAGTAACAGTGGTTTGTGGGGCCGTTATTTGAGGTGAGCTCAATCAAGTAATGGAGACTGGTGGGGCTGTTATTTTATTATTTTAGTTGAGAGTAACCATGTAACAGAGGCTTGTGGGGCTGTTATTTGAAGTAAGAGCAACCAAGTAACAGAGGCTTGTGGAGCTGTTATTTGGAGTGAGACTAACCAAGAAACGGATGCCTCTTAGGATTTTATTTCCAGCCTGACATGTTCTGGGGGCTTTATAGACTTCAAATCAATTCCGGTTGGAAAGTCTTCCTTTCAAGCTGCTATAAATATTTTTATGCATGCATATTTTCAAAGAAAATTATGTCAATTTGAAAACATGAATTGCTTTATATAAAAAAAACTATGATTAGTAACATACTCTTTCGAGAAGTTTATGTTTGCAAGAATATGGTCAAAATTTGAGAAATGGACAATTTTATTAATAAGTACATATTCATCTTCAATCTTAAACGTGGGTTGCATAGAGTTTTGTTCTCATTTAAATTTTCTAAATTTTAGGATTTGAGAAGTGGTCATTTATGCACATTAAACTTTATTAGTATTAATTAACAATAGAAATAATAATGGATCATTTTTATCTTTTCAATACGTTACTTTACAGATCTAATCATCCAATTATTCATATTAAAGTCACCTTTTAACCAGAAGGTTATTGATGTAAAAATTTGAACACATCCTTTTGACCCTACATTCACATAATTATTTTGAAAGCAGTGCATTTAAAAATAGGTTTGTCAATCTGATACAACTGGTGTGTTTGCTTAAAATAGAAATACTTTACATGTTCTTGGCACAATCTAAAACTAAATGGTTTTTAATTAGTATAAAAAATTCAAAAGCTAGATTTATTTTTATTTTTGCACTGCCACTTATGCCAGGCTGAACATTAAGTGAAGGGTACCTACCACATGCTTTAGCCAGCCAATCATTTTGTGATCAACAGGCCTATTTAGTACTTCATTTGTTTGTTTATGGAATGCAAGCAGCTTCAGCAGTAAAGCTTGTCCCTGTCTCACAAACTCTAAAGCGTTATAGCCTCTTGTTACACTTTATTTTGTATATCCATTAAGCTTATATTACTAGTACTTGTAGCTTAATAAGCAGTAAATGCTTGAGTTTCAGTTTAATGAACAATTTTTTTTTCTTGAGTTGTTGCGCTATGTTTCATTACATGTATCCTGATCACACAAGATTATTTACATTAAGTGAACATTAAGTTACATGAACGTTAAGTTGATTGTAATCCCGGCATTACTACTTTTCTGGGCTAACCACATTTACATTAATGGGTTGTAGAGAGGAATATAGAATTTGGAGTAAATGATAGAAAATGTTAGAAACGATTTTGGAAAAAACACAACACAATATACCCGGTCATGATTCAAACCCTGACCTCCCTTTAATCAGCAAACCAGAAATAAGACAAGCTTTACTTTGAATTCTGATTTCTACTTCCTTATACCCTAAATTAAACTACAAAAATTAAACCAGGCAGAATAAGAAATGTGGTGGTCATTGTAATTGATAATTAATAGGTAAACTTTATCACAATCAAAATAGAAAACCCCAATGTTTAAATCGACCCTATTTTTGTCATTGCAGGTGCAGTACCTAAATACGGATGGGCTCCTCATACAGAATCTCACCCTGAGAGATTCTATCACAATCTCCGACCTCAAGCCTCATCGCAACTACACCTTCACTGTCGTGGTGAGGTCAGGGACTGAATCCTCAGTGTTGAGACGGTCTCTGCCTGTGTCAGCCATCTTCACCACCCGCGAGTCTGTCCCTGGCAAGGTGAGCTGCACCATCCAACCTGCAATTAAATTGTTAGCTTATCACATTTTATCTCTTAGGAGTTCCTCTTCACAGGCAATCTCACTGTCAACTTGTAAACATCACGACTACTAGTAGCTGACACTTCACATGTAAACATGATGACTACTAGCAGCTGACACTTCACATATAAACTTGATGGCTACTAGCAGCTGACACTTCACATGTAAACTTGATGGCTACTAGCAGCTGACACTTCACATGTAAACTTGATGGCTACTAGCAGCTGACACTTCACATGTAAACATGATGGCTACTAGCAGCTGACACTTCACATGTAAACATGATGGCTACTAGCAGCTGACACTTCACATGTAAACATGATGGCTACTAGCAGCTGACACTTCACATGTAAACATGATGACTACTAGCAGCTGACACTTCACATGTAAACTTGATGGCTACTAGCAGCTGACACTTAACATGTAAACTTGATGGCTACTTGCAGCTAACACTTCACATGTAAACATAATGGCTACTTGCAGCTAACACTTCACATGTAAACATGATGGCTACTAGCAGCTGACACTTCACATGTAAACTTGATGGCTACTTGCAGCTAACACTTCACATGTAAACATGATGGCTACTTGCAGCACTTATATCCCTGGACCAAGTTTTGAATCAACTATTAAGAATGAAACCTATTAACCGAATATTGATCAGTTATATTTTTCTTAATTTTAACCAATTGAAGTATATAAATTGATATTATAACTTAATATCACAAATATTTATGTGGGAGGGATAACTAGCACACCTGCCTTGTTAACGTTTAGGGTTGTGCGAGTACTCAAACATTCAAGAAGCTGCTCAAAATCGACTCTTAGATTTTTACGAAACATGAAAAATTTGAGTACTTGTAATATATATTTTTTTAATTCCTAAATTTTATTCACTCTAAAGATGTAATCTCATAGCAAATAAATTTCCTCCATATTTCCTTTTGTCTAACTAAAAAAATAAAAATTATTAAATTTATTTAAAAAATTTAATTTGTGCTATACATTTTTTCACAAAAAAATAAAAATTTTGTACTTTTATTTATGGTTTATGCATGGGTCTACTACATAAACTCAAGTTGAAATATTTTCAGTTCAAATATATATATAGTATAAAAATGAGGTGTCCCAATGGCTAAATAATTTTATAGTAAAGGAAATTGATAGAACTAAAGAAAAAGGAAAAATAAACTACTAAGAGTAAATTTGATGAAGTGAGAGGAAATAGAAATAGAGGAAATATAACTTAATAGAAAATAGAGATTGTAAATTTACTTTACATCTATTACTGTTTCCAGCATGTGGACTGGCTCAGTTTTTTATTCAAGCCATATATTCTCCACTACCGGCTACCTAGACCTGTCGTAGCTTCATATGCCTTATAATCTAACTTAAGAGTATGACAGGCACAACATCCAGTCCCTAGCCGTTAATTTATCAATGTGAAAGGGTAAACCCATAATAATAAATTGTAACTAAATGTTAATATGTCTTTGTTACATTTGTCCTACGATTATGCTAGGGCTAAGTCACCATTAAGCAGTAATATAGCTTGTAAACAAATTCCTATTTAAAATTTGAAGGAAAAACTCATTAAATCCCAAATTAAAATTTTTCTCAGATGTTGAATATTATTAAATGGGGGTGTGTGAAGTCCATTTTTTCAATTTGAAGCGAATTCTAATCGAATATATGAAATAAGCTGAATCGAAGTTTGAATGTTCTCTTTTAGTTGTTTTATGCTTGAAAACATATTATATTGTTGTTATTTATACAACTTAATGCACTAATATTACTTGGAAAATGTTTTATTGCACCATTGTTTGTAATATTTCGTGTAAATCTGACAAATAAAGTTACTCTCACAACTTACAATTCAATTACGTCAGTTTTTTTCCATATACATATTAATTTTTAATGTACAAAACAGCTCAGAATGGCAATAATTGAAAATAAATGAAGTATTTGAGTTGTCAATATTTTTATTGGCAAAGCTTCGAAGTCGGAAATTGTTTCGAAGCGAAGTTGAATCTCCCCACACCCCTATTATTAAATACTCTTGGATTTGAGGAATCAAGGATCCTGCCTCTAGTTCTAAATAATGTGTTTCTTCTTGACCAGGTGGAGGTCTTCAGCCCTGGGGATATCCAGCCCAGCTTTATCAACTTCAAGTGGTCGTTGCCCAGCAATGAGCAGAATGGAGTCATCCAGAATTTCACCATCACTTATGGCCTCGAGGTGGGCTTTTGCAATTCTTTAATATTGACAGAGTGCTCTTGTATCTATCATCAGCACATTTTAGATCTAGTTTGCCAGCTATTAATGTCGCTTCCCAACCGAAGGGGACAGGATGGAGAAGGTAAATTTAGATCAACTGCCACTATAATTCACCTGGAGTGAGGTTATAAAACCACTTGTTGGACAGTTGACGCTCCGCTCTAACAATGAGTCAGGCGTGATAAACACTTGGCTAACCCTGCTAATGAGTGGGGAAGCAGGTCTTCCACTAAACAACAGTTGCTTATTCCCGGAATTGAACTTTTTTCTACTTGGATACTCGAGTCAGGAGTGCCGAACACTCAACTAACCCTGCTGGTGAGTGGTGAAGTGAGTCTCCCCCTAACTGACTGTTGTTTTCCCCCCAGAACTCATTGTACACTCAGGTGCAGGTCTTCCGACCTGACGAGTTCCAAGGAACTATCAAGAAGTTGATCCCCGGGAAGACGTATCGGTTCGAGATCCAGGCAGAGACAAAGATGCCAATCCTAGGTAACACACTCTCCTTGGTTGAATGGTTCACGGGACTACCTGGTCACTAGACAGTTTGTTTAAAATATTACGCAGCTGTATTCAACTTTATCTGGCTACATGTAAATGATTGTATGGTAATAATAAATAGTGCATTCTAGTAATCAGTAAATATTTGGCGCTAATAACCCAAGTATAGGCATTGTTTTTGGGGGTAGAGCCCTTCTCCGTTGTTATGAAAGCTGTACATTGTTCTAGCCCCGCCCAAGCCAAGCAGCCAAGTGGTACCAACTGAGGTTTACAAGACTACCACAACAATTCAGATACGCTTCCGCAAGAACTACTTCACAGAGGAGAATGGAGCAGTAAGTTGGGCTTTCCTGAGAACACATGGTATCATACTTGGGCATAATGGATATATTAATACTTTGAAATATGGAAATTGAGAAAGAGGTAGTATTAACTACTAATGAGATTTAACGAGAGTTGAAAACCCACCAGGAAAAAGAATAAAGGTATTCACTAGAATTCAATATCTAATTACTATAGTTACATAACTAAGAACATATTGTACCATGTGCATAAGGCATTTTATGAGATTAATATCCAATTGCTTCGTATACTTGGGCCTTACCTTGATAATATAATTCTCTAATTAATGTAGATGTCACATTTAGATTCACTTGAATAATAGCTAACTAAAAGCAAAGCATTACCCTGGCTATTAGACAAACCAGTAATGATAGAGGACGCTTGCATAAAGTCAAAAATCCTGGCTTTGTTTCTCAAGTCTTGTTTATTGTTTAGTGTTTTTTGACTAAATTTTATTTGATTATATAAATATTTGATGAGAATTTTAATAATTGAAACCTCAACTAGCTTAAAGGAAATACCTAAATAATATTGATATTTGTGTATTCATTAATTTTTGACTCTGATCTTCAAGCTAACGAGTAATGACACAATGGTGGGGAGTTAAGTTAGTTTGTAGGTTGTTTACTAACACACTGTTTTATAAAGTATTTCTAATATCTTGATTGCTTGGACAAAACGTAATGAAGTTGTATTTGTCTCTGCTCCCAGGTGGAAATGTACACAGTCATAGTAGCCGAGGATGACAGCAAGAACGCCTCTGGATTAGAGATGCCAAGCTGGAGGGACGTTCAGGCGTACAGCATCTGGCCCCCTTACCAGGTATGTCTGATGACTTGGCACAAGAGACTTGAAGTTATTTTAAGTCTTCGTCAGATACTTTACAACCTAACAGCTAAGATAAACCTTTACCAAATAAAGTTGTATGTTAAAAATCATTTTTGGCTGTGTTTATTAATTTCGTATCGTACCATAATGTTTTGATTAAATGGGTTATGTCATTTGGAATGATAGTTGAGCAATACCAGGGAGGATATCTTAGGTTAAGCCTCACCTTAAAAATTCTCCATCAGCCTATATTCTAGAAGTAATCCTGGAGACTCTCACTCATATGGTATTCTAGCAGTAGTTCCCCCTGTCTTCACTCATGTGTGTGTGTGTGTGTGTGTGTGTAGGTGATGGACCCTTACCAGTACCATCCCTTCAAGAACTCCTCGGTGGAGGACTTCACCATTGGAGTGGAGAAATGTGAAGGAACAGGCTCAGGTTACTGCAATGGTCCCCTTAAGGCCGGTACAACTTACAAGGTCAAGGTCCGGGCTTTCACGGCCGGGGACAAGTTCACAGATACATACTACTCCTTCCCAATCCAGACAGGTGAGTGGTGTGAGCTCTTTCAGGGGAAATTGTGTTGATGGATAAAATGTTAACTCTGTTCCTCTTTTCATTATTGTTTAGTTTCAAGTAGGACCAATTTATAAAAGTATGTTACCTACCATGAAAATGTATAATAAGACAGTGTAGAAACACTGTACAACAATGTCAATTAAGTGAAGAAAGCCAACCTGAAATGGTAGTTAGATTAAACCTAGATGGAAACTAACACATTCTCTCTTCTTTTCTTCTTAAACTATTACACTTCACATTCCTACATCTACACATAGTTTTAAATTTTCAGAAATATTCCTTTATCATTTGTAGACACATTTCAATATTCAATATTTCCAAAATAATTTTTGCAAAATTAATTTTGATTTTACAAATTTTATTTTTAATAATTCAGCTTTAAAATAAATATTACTCATTATTTATATGTAAATTAAAATAAGCATTATCTTTAAATAATTTGTTGAAATCCTTTAAATTAATCTAAAACTTATTAAATGAATAAATGTCAATCATTCCTAGGTTTTAAATTTTTCCTCATTTTGTATATTGAGAAAATTCAAGGCTTTAGGTCATTAATAATATTTATAACTACTTTTACCAACTAGCTTGAAATTTATATGTATAGTTGGTACATAATACATAGTAAGACTTTAATATGTTTTCATGTATCCTATTTATTTTCCCTCTCTTTTATTTATTGAATACACTTTTATCAAATGTTAACACAGATGCAGACAACACACCCATCTTTCTGGGTGTGCTGATCCCTTGTGCCATCTTGTCGATGGTGATACTGGTGATATTCCTGGTGCGTCGTCGCAGGAATAACAGTCGGAGGGCGACAGACCACCGGGGCAACGACAGTCTCTCCATCCCGGACAGTATTATCGAGACGAGGTAGGCAAACATTCTAGAGCTATTTATTTGGTTTTTATTTCTTGTTGCTGCATTTGTGTGTTTGATCTTATTTGTTTTATCTTAGGTTAGATTAGTTTGAAGTAGAGGTGGGCCAGGTCTACTTTTTCAATCTGAACTTTGAACTTTGAAGTGAACTCAAATCAATATTCTCGAAGCTATATCAAAGTTTGAAGATGTCTTGTTAGTTGTGTTACACTTGAAGAAATAATATATTGTGCTTATTTATATTATTTTATATAATAAAATCCATTAGAAAATGTTGTATTGAACAGTTAGGTGTTGTTTGTAATATTTTATTCAAGCTGATGACTGAGGTTATAATTGTAACATGCATTTCAATTACTTTGGATTTTTTTCAAATGAATATTAGTTTGTAATGCAGATAACAGCGCAGGATGTAGCAACAACTAAACATAATATTTTAGCTGTCAATATATTTATTGGCGTAGCTACTTACATAAATTACTGAAGCAGCATTTTTTTCCCAAACAAAGTCAAATCTGATCATTTTTAAAGCTAAGTTGAAGTTTCAAAGCTTTGCACACTCTTAGTTTGACGCTATGTACTGAAATCACCTTGCCTACTAATATCATTCTAGAACTATCCCTAAACAAAGAAGATATTTTTAATTCTTGGTTCAGTAAAAATATATGGCACTTAAGTTTTATTCACATACTTACTTGTACTAAGTAAAGTTTGTTAACAACAACAACCAGGATGTAGCTGTCAGTAAGATAATTATAACACCACATTCATGGAAAAGTTTCCAGCAACAAACATCCTTATCCAATCTTTTTTTTGGAGCTCTGTTATTTAAACATGGCCTTACAACTAGGAAACACAGTTAAATTTTTGTGTTTGGATAACACAAGAGACTTTTGTTAAAAGTTAATAAAAAATATTGTATAGTTTGTGAATTTGAGACATTTAACAGCAAACTTTGGATACATTTTTGTATAAGAAAAGGTGACCTGAAGATCAAAGCACATTTTGATTGTAACAAATGTTTTATCCCTTCAACCCCACCCCTTCTCCTAAGATAATGGATTGCATAACGGCTACATATATATGTCACCATCAAGTGTCAATAATCCTGTTTCAAATGCAAACTACACGACTTCCTACCAATCATTTTGATTAAAAACAAAATTTTATTCCTCTTTACTTCAAGCTAAGCTGTTTTGGAAAGTTGCAATTCTTTCTAGAAAACCTTAACGAAAGTGGTAAGAAAATAGTGGCAAACCTGCATCAATGGTCGCGTGGTCTAACACTTCTCTCTCATGCTAGACTGAATCACTCGTGACTAGGAGATCAGGGTTTGAATTCCTGTCAGGTGTACTGAGGGCGATTTTTCCTAAATGGTTGACTCCCATGCATGTACAGGTACATTTGTTCCAAAATTTTACTTTCCATTCTACTCCATTAGTGTAGTAATTACTGTATGTATACAACACAAACGCTACGAAGATGTGCTAAAAAAAATAGTGACTACCCTGAAACAGTCAGGAAAGAGGTGTAACTTTGTATTTCATGTTGTTAGTGCGCACCATGGTGGAACTGGTCGCATTGTGAGGTACAGTTAGTTCGACCAAACATTGATCATGGAACATGTATTACTGGGAAGTTACACAAATGAATCATTAAACTTACGGATAACACTTAACTTAAATAGTCAATAGAACTTGAGCTGGATGTTGCAACTTATTGTCATTTTTTATATTCTACTTTAAAAACTAGTGGTATTGAGACCAGTGATACTGTTTTATCATAGTTGAAAAATACAACAACATTAAAAAATAATTATTAAAAAAATCTATTAAATTCATCCCAATTTCAAATGAAGAATTCAGAAAATCACACTTTGATACGTTTTCTGGTTTAAGTGCAATAATTGTGTATTTAATTTCCCAGTAAATTGACTGTTAGATGGACTCTTAATATTGTAACTCATTTTTTAGTCAATCTTTATCAATGTATGACTCAAATGGGGAATAAGATGCTCTGCGGGGAAAAAAACTTTATCATTTCATTGAAACTTTATTTTATTTATGATGTAGTGCAACTTTAGATAGTTTAGTTATATCAATCTTTCCAAGTATATTAAGTAACTGTGAGCACGCCCTACTTTTTCTCACTATGCTCTATCCAAAAAATAATCGCTCAAGTTTAGGTCTAATCAAGAGGGAAGAACATAAATCCAAGCAGTCAACTAAATCCATATCCATATATTATTTGTCAGGCTCTAACCCTATCCAGACGAATAACTATTATTGTGTCAAGACACAACCTTTATTTTTTAATATCAGCTTACCAAAATCTACACATAAATTTTAAAAAAAGACCAAGTTGTTTCATTTTAAGATTATCTTTGAGGTAGTCACATAAGACTTTCATAGAGAGCCCGAAATAAAGCCGCTTTGAATATATGATATATTACTGAGGCCGAATCAAAGTTCAAATATATAATTTAATTGATTTATATTGAAATATATAATTTATTTTGTATGTTATTACAACTTTAGACACTAAATATAATTTATAAAAATTTTATTTCAAAATGTCTAACATATTTCAGTATAAACTAATGGTAAATTTACAATCACAACATGCAAATCAATTACTACATATTTTTATTAAGTGAACATGAATTTGTAAATGGTCTGACACTTTAGCTCGGTCAGTAGCATGTCTGTCTACTGAGCTAACACTCCCCCATTTGATTCAGGGTATGGCCAAAAAATTCATCATTTGTGAAATGTGAGTTTATCCTTTCACAGTGATGAATTAACGGCTGGGGGCTGGATATTGTGTCTGTTCTGGATTTAAGTTTGTTTATAAGTCATGTGCTGATATAATCAGTCATTTCAGAAAGTGCATGTTAAATTCCCCAAATAAATTTTTAAAAAATTAAAAGATTTGTAATGTACTATCCATTTACACTGAAAGTAGTCAGCTCACCTTGACTGATTATAATATAGTGAAGCTTTATAAGATAAGGCCATAATGTATTTCATCAAGGTAAGACTGTCAACTTTGAGTATAAACTGGGCTTACCTAACAAAACAATAATACACAATGTGATTAAACTATATATTTTGTCAATATTTTTACTGGCCAAGTTTCATAGTGGTCAAATACAGATTTTTTTTAGTGAAGTTAAAGTTTTTTAAGTTACATCAAATATTCTCTACTCTGTTTAGTAGAAAAATTGATTTGAAAGACTTAACTCTCCTTGTCATGTGTAAAAAGGTTTTTTTGCTTCCCATCTAATTAGGACTGATCAAAATGTATGAGTTTCTTTTATTTCCAACTGATGAAACCATTCTTCCCCCCCAAAGCCGTGCTCCAATCGCCCTGGAAAAATTCGCAGAGCACTACCGCATCATGTCGGCCGACTCAGACTTCCTGTTCTCGGAGGAGTTTGAACTCCTGAAGCACGTGGGAAGAGATCAGCTCTGCACGGCCGCAGAACTGCCATGTAACAGACCCAAGAACAGATTCACCAACATCTTGCCATACGACCACTCACGGTTCCGCCTGCAGCCCGTGGATGATGAGGAGGGCTCAGACTACATCAATGCCAACTATGTGCCGGTTAGTTCTAGTCACTAGGAGAATGGAAGGGGGTGCTTGAACTACATCAACACCAAACTATGTGCCGGTTAGTTCTAGTCACTTGAACTACATCAACACCAACTATGTGCTGGTACAGTACTATTCTCCTATTTGGGTGACCAGTGGGTAGTATTACAAGAATATCGATAAATGTTTCTCAGCCTGGCTTTCAGTTTATTCCTCTATTTCTACTTTTTTACAAAATTTAAATTACATTTAATAAATAAATTTTCAGTAATGTCAATTTTGGTAAAGAGTTTTTTAAGAACATTAGAGATGGGTCCTTCTAATCTTTAAATTCTGACCAATATTTGAGATTTACCATCACTAGAAAACAATTTCCAAAGGGAAATAGTCGTATCTCTATATCCATGAATTAAATTCTTGAAATTAAGAGAATATAGTGAGTAGGTTGGTTTTAATAAACTACAGCAGAATTCCTATGAAGTGGATGGGAAATCATCATCATCATCATCATCAACTGCTGGAAGTCACATTATTGAAAATACATCCTCGCTTCATCCGGTTATAATCTATCCTTGTTCTTACAGGTAAGTGCCAGATGTGCTAACCACTCACTTATAATATTATAACAATTCCAGGGCCACAATTCTCCCCGGGAGTTCTTAGTGACACAAGGACCCCTCCACTCGACTAGAGATGACTTCTGGCGCATGTGCTGGGAGAGCAACTCCAGGGCCATCATCATGCTTACCAACTGCATTGAGAAAGGGCGGGAGAAGTGTGACCACTACTGGCCCTACGACACCCTACCAGTCTACTATGGGGACATCTGCGTGACTCTCCTTAATGAGAGTCATTACCCGCACTGGAGCATCTCAGAGTTTATGATGTGTCAGGTGTGTGACATGAATGGCCCCTTCCCCCTTAACAAGCCTCTATCCTCCACGAAAATAAGATATGACTATGACTGTAGAACTGCATTGCTCTCCCTACCTCTTGTAAAGAATTTGCCTCCCTTTCTAGATTTATTTCACTCCCCTCTGATATTCTCGAATATCAACCTGAAAGATGACCTTGCAAACTCTAGATAACTTCTAGAGGCATCTAATTTTTTTTAAATTGTCCGAAAAGTCCAACTCGAAGTAATTTTTAGAGGCATTTAATTAAAGAAAATACCTTTTGAAACCCACTTTAAGAAGCTTCTAGGAGAAAAGTTTTCAAAACATTTTTAGGGTAAGACTACTACAAATAACTTCCAGGGGCATCCAATTTTCAAATATTTACCTGGAGAGGTTCATCGAACCCCTTGACAAGCCTCTGTTCTCCACAAGAGGATATCATTACCCTCCTTAACAAGCCTCTATTCTCCACAAGAGGATATCATTACCCTCCTTAACAAGGATCTAAGCTTTCACACAAATAACATAGACACATGCTATCATCTTGTTTGTCCTCTCTGTTTCAGGGTGACACCCAGCGGGTCATCAGACACTTCCACTTCACTACATGGCCAGACTTTGGTGTCCCCAGTCCCCCTCAAACCCTAGTACGCTTTGTGCGGGCGTTCAGGGAACGTGTTGGTCCTGAGCAAAGACCCATTGTTGTGCATTGCAGGTAGGCCACCATCATAATTGTCTATCAGGACCTTGTGTGCTTGTATAGCTGATAGTACTAAATGTTAATGGGTCCTGCCGCGACGTCCCGCCCAGCTGCTACTGTTCTAGTTTCAACCCTTTTTATAGTTTAAAAGTTTGTCTTTATTTGAATGTTTTTGCATAGTTCCATGAAACTGATGTGCAACTATACACAAATTTAAGAAGGAATGTACCCAGGTTGGTTTTGGTAAATGTGATAAATCACATGTGGAACATTACACCTATTGCACTTGACCAGGATTCAAACCTCAAGCTTCTCTGGTATATTTCCAAAGTTATACCTTATTCCATAGTTAAAAAACATTGCTTTATATTATTTTGAAATGAGCGCTGTCTGTGTATCAGTGCTGGAGTGGGCCGCTCAGGAACGTTCATCACTCTGGACCGCATCCTGCAACAGCTCAACTTGTCAGACAAAGTGGACATCTTTGGCATTGTGTGGGTAATGAGGAAGGAGCGTTCTTGGATGGTTCAGACAGAGCAGCAGTACATCTGTATCCACCAGTGCCTCCTTGCAGTGCTTGAGGGCAACGAGAACCAGGGGCCCCAGCGCGAGATACATGACAACCAGGGCTTTGAAGGTTCGTCAATCAAACTAATTAACCTATGAGTATAGAGGAGGGGGAGTAGCATTATTACTGGCTATCAGTGACTCAAACTAGATAACCTAGGATGACAGAAAATAAGGGTGGATAGAACCTAAAACTTAGCAGGATAAGTAGGAATAATTTTATAGTACTGGATCCAACCACTCTCCTGGAGAGATCACGAAAACGATTATTGTGCACATATCATCCCTGTGCATCTGGTCAGGATTCAAGATAGGCCTCTTGGATTAGGATTACTAACACTTACCAATTAGATAAGTCATCATCTCAGGAAAATATCAGATAGAATAAGGAGGTTGGAATGATTTTGATGCCATAAAAAAGAAACTTTTAACTTTAACAAAAGTATAATCCTCCACCATTCAACCACTTCATTCTTAATGGACTATTTCCTTGAATGAAAAATAAGAATTTGATGTTTCCAACTACATAATCTGTACAAGTAAAGAAAATAATCGGTCAATGTATGTGTGTTTTTGTGATCTATCTTTTAGCAGTTATCATATTCTGAAAATTGAAAATTGACACCTAGACACGGGAATCGAACCCGGGACCTCTGGCTTAGTACGCCAATGCTCTAACCACTGAGCTATCCAGGAGTCGTCTCGTGCCCTGGGTCATTCTTCACTCATATTTTAAGGCAGAGTCTATGATGGACTGGCGGAAATCGTCGGCTACAAGTATGTGATTATATTAATATCACGAGCCATCGGATAACGCAGCCATCTGCGACTCGGTAGTTGGCTGTTATGCTGCCATTTGCACAATTATTAAATTGTACGGGATCGCACATATATTAAGAATTAATAGCCAGAGCTATTATTTATGCTTATTAGTAGGGAATTACTCCACTAGATATCATATTCTGAAAATTGAAAAATGACACCTGGACACGGGAATCGAACCCGGGACCTCTGGCTTAGTACGCCAATGCTCTAACCACTGAGCTATCCAGGAGTCGTCTCGTGCCCTGGGTCATTCTTCACCCATATTTTAATGACCCAGGGCACGAGACGAATCCTAGATAGCTCAGTGGTTAGAGCATTGGCGTACTAAGCCAGAGGTCCCGGGTTCGATTCCCGTGTCCAGGTGTCATTTTTCAATTTTCAGAATATGATATCTAGTGGAGTAATTCCCTACTAATAAGCATAAATAATAGCTCTGGCTATTAATTCTTTTAGCAGTTAGTTTAGTATTGCCACCATCTTGCTCTCTTGAAAAATTTGGTTCATTTTGAAGTAGTTGTAATTTACTAAACATTATTCTGCACACAAATAGGGGAATGCTTTTTGCGCTAGATTTATGTAGTTTTTGATAAATCCATGTGATATTGTGCTTGGTGTTGGGTCATGCTTCGTCATCCTCCATCTGGCATGTCAACATTTTCTAGTTTTTGTTAAGACTAGAGATGTCACCATTCGTTGTTTACTCAATTACAATTCCTCAACATTTATTTTTTTTAAATCCATTCATCCAACCTCACATTAAAATGTTGTTATATATTTATGTATGATACTGTAATATATTTGAAAATAAACTAAACAAAATGGCTATATTTGCTCTACACAAGATTCTAGTGCACAAAGGTCGTGTTGAGGACATTAAATGGTCTTACATGCAGCCCACTTCTGAGCTACAAAATGTCAGTTTTTCACACGAGTGACCTTAGTCACGCCATAATGTTACATCAGTGGTGTGATGGGTGTGGAAGAAGTTGTCGTGATTTGATAACTGCTACATTAGAGTTGAAATATGGATGTGCACAAAGTTGATATCTTTAGGTTGGCTTAAATGAACCCCAATTTTGAAAGTTGAGGATAATTATATATATATATAAAACATACTAGGCTTAGACTTGCTGAAGTCATCTTGTTGTGTACACTTATTAATAATTTAGTTTAAAAAGTTTCACTTTTATAGTTTTTTTAAACTTTCATCTTTATGTTTTTGAATGCATCTTGTATAGTTATTATTTGACTTTCAAATACAGCAAACTTGAATGTAACCAGTAAACAAATGTATAGCATTTTGCGTGAAGTATAAGAAAAAAGTGATTGGTTAGCCCTCTCTCCTCATTCGTTATTAAAGAATAACTCTTTCATATTTACAGAAGATGACAGCACAGCTACCTTCAAATTGACTGAAGCGCTGCATATGATCTAATCTGGTAGTTTTACTTTTATCCCCCCACAAGGTTGTGTTGGTATTGCTTTGCAATGTGCTTTATTTACTTATCCATAGTGCTCAGTTTATTTTTGTGTGTTCTATCTAAACAGTTTTTTCAAGTCTCAGTTTCTTTGAAATATTTATTTAGTGTTCTTGTGTTTTCTGTTAAACCAGGTAAATGTAAACCAATTATAGTTTATGGTACGTACGTAACACGTTATAATTAAAATGGATGGATAATCAAGGTTAAGCGGTGCTGCACATCGTAGAAAGGCAGAAGATAAAAGACAAAGGGAGATTCAAATTTTACCCAAAAACAAAACTCCCAGACTGGAATCTTAATTTAGTGGTGTTGTAAAAAATGAAGAATGTAAGCCTGATGGTGGAGAGTACTCAACAGTCATAAGAATTTATTGACCAAGTAAAAGTGGTCAGAGTATTGTGGACTTGGACAACTTAGCAGTAGCAAACTATGAACCAACAAACAACAAGTGTGTGGAATTATTTAAAAAAGAAGAAGAATAAGAAGAAAGAGAATGTGTCAATGTAGAATCAATCTGTGCTTAGGCTTTATCAAAAATTCTGGCTATGCCGGAAGAAAACGTTCTGAAGCAGTTTTGAATATTTTATAAGTGCATGGTCTGAAAATTGATAACTGTAGAGGCCAATCATATGACACTGCAGCCAACATGTCTGGAATATCAAGATTACAATCTAGAGTTAAGGAAAGAAACCCTCTTGCATTTTTTATTCCTTGTTCAGCTCACTCAATCTAGTTGGTTCGTGAGCAGTAGGATGTTGTAAAGTTGTCAATCTAGTTGGTTCATGAGCAGTATGATGTTGTAAAGTTGTCAATCTAGTTGGTTCATGAGCAGTAGGATGTTGTAAAGTTGTCAATCTAGTTGGTTCATGAGCAGTAGGATGTTGTAAAGTTGTCAATCTAGTTGGTTCATGAGCAGTAGGATGTTGTAAAGTTGTCAATCTAGTTGGTTCATGAGCAGTATGATGTTGTAAAGTTGTCAATCTAGTTGGTTCATGAGCAGTAGGATGTTGTAAAGTTGTCAATCTAGTTGGTTCGTGAGCAGTATGATGTTGTGAAATTGTGGTACGGTTTTTTGAAGTGATACAAAACCTATACAAGTACTCTGCTTATTTCGCATAAAAATGGAGACCTTGGAAACATTTTTTGTTTCAGCCAATCTGACATTGAAATCATTGTCAATAACTCAATGGTGTGCATGTGATGATGCTAGTAAAAGTTTGAATGAAAATTAGGGAGCAGTGTTTGCTGCCTTAAGATTCATCTCAGCGAATGAAAATGTGAAGGACAATGTTAGATGAGAAGCTAAAGGACTTCTTAAAAAGCTAAATTGTATGGAAGTAGTCTTTGTGTCATCAATCTGGGGTTGCATTCTTAATCATTTTAGTAAAGTGATGAAAAAACTGAAAGATGAAGACATTTCCACTGTTAAAAGTTAAGACTTGGATAGATTGCTCTAGAAATATACATAAAAAGATTAAATTATAAATTAAACAGTTGCTAAATTGGTAGATGTATTAAGTGAAATTACAAGTCAAAATGTATCATTTAAATATACTTCCGGTGAAAAAACATATTGTCAGATATGAACATTTATATACAATTAATAATGCATCATCAACTGGACCACACACAAGTTGATGAAAAGTCTAAAATATAGGTTTACACGTTAAAAATGTTGTTACAAAAACTTTTAAGATACAATATAGTATGGTACAAAAACAATGCTTTAAGTTCAAATATGTTGTGAAATAAAAGAATACAAATTTAAGGTTAACCTCTGCCAAACAAATTTAATGAATTGATGTGGAATAATCTAAGTCTCGTCTGTTTAAAAAATTATTCTTTTATTTCACAACATATTTGGACTTAAAGCATTTGCGTATAACCTGAATGGGTAGTAATAATAATACTTAAAGCATTGTTTTGTACCATACTATATTGTATCTTAAAAGTTTTTGTAATAACATTTTTTAGACTTTTCATCAACTTGTGTGTGGTCCAGTTGATGATGCATTATTAATTGTATATAAATGTTCATATCTGACAATATGTTTTTTCAGCGGATGTATATTCAAATTATACATTTTGACTTGTAATTTCACTTAATACATCTACCAATTTAGCAACTGTTTAATCTATAATTTAATATTTTAATGTATATGTCTAGAGCAATTTATCTAAATCTTAACTTTTAGTTATAACAATTCCTTACTTTCAACCATTTTTTAGAATGTTTTCTAAAATGTTATATTTCCACTGTTGTTGAATTTTACGACCCTCTTACTACATTTCTTTCAGAGATAAAGACTTCTTTCTAAATTCACAAGGACTTAGCAGAAAATAAGTTTGTTCAAGTCATCAGCCAGTAATCTGTTGCATCTACTTACTGTTTCTATTTCATCAGGACTAAAACATAAAATTAAGCGTAAGAGATTTTTCGATGAATCATCAGAGTCAGAAGGTGAACCTGAACTTTCTCATACAGGTACCGAGTCAAAAGGCCTGAAGGAGCAGGAGGAAGAATGGAGAAAAATAATATATTTTAACATCATAGAAACGCTTGAAAATGAGTTGAAGAAGAAAGTTAATGTCTATAAAAAGTTAAATTCAAGATTTTCATTTATCTTTAATCTAATTGAGCTTGACTCTTTTCTCAGATTTTTAATGCTGCACAAATCTTCAAGCTATTTATAATGTTGACACAGAAGATAGTTTTGGTGAAGAATGTATCCACTTCAAAAGCTATTTACTCGAGATGAAGTAAGAACAAGATAAGAAGCTATCCTCGATTCCATTTCTTTCCAAAACGTTAGCTCAAAAAAACCCTCAAAGATGTATACCCAAATGTGTACACAGCATTCAAGATTTACTTATTGTACTCCAGCAATAACTGTTCTGCTAAAAGATCATTTTCAGCTCTAAAAAGGATTAAAACTTTTCTACGAACAGCCCAAACTCAAGAACGACTCATAAATCTTGGAATACTCTCCATAAAACCAGACATTACAGTAAAACTGGAATTTGGGGAAGTATTAAATTCATTTGCAAATGCAAAGGATAAGAGAAAACCACTTCTATCAGGATATGGATATCCAAACATTTGTCGTACAGGAATATTTTTCTGCAGAATATTTGCATGTACTTGTAAATTTCTATGTTTTTATGGTTTATTCAATTGTCAATTGTGTTGTCATGTTTAAAAAGAATTAAAGATAAATTGGCAATATTTATAAATTTCACAACTATATAATATCTGCAAGTCAATGCTGTAATTAGGTGAGAAGGATGTTAATGTTTGGGGGGGAGACGTAAAATATCTGACTGCACAGCGGTGTTGCATTTATATCTCATTAGGAACTGAAAGAAGTTCGTTATTGAGATACTTGTACATACTGCATAAAGAACTTATACAAGATCATTCAAATTTTGTTTTGATTATTTCAAAAGTTGGTGAAATATTGCAATAAATTAGAAAATGCAAGAGTCCAAAAATGCATGATGGTCTTGTATAGACGATTTAACCATTTTAACACCAGTGAATCACCATAAATCGTGTGAAAACTCTCATTCAACTGTATGTTTGTCCTTTGGCTCGAACAGAGATTCTATGGCACACAACTTGAGAGACACAGAATCTGGGGTCCACTTGGTTTGAAAGGGACCTTACAATTTGCAGCCGTTGAAATTA
The DNA here is from genome assembly GCA_902151455.1 of Timema bartmani. Classification (NCBI taxonomy): domain Eukaryota; kingdom Metazoa; phylum Arthropoda; class Insecta; order Phasmatodea; family Timematidae; genus Timema; species Timema bartmani. The sequence goes on from CABFWB010002854.1 coordinate 87,435, forward strand.
AGCTGCAAAAAACCTATTAATAGCAAATATAATGAAAGGCTAGCAAGCTGGTAGAGGAAAATATATGGCTTGAATAAAAAAACTGGCCCAGGCCATAGGCTGGAACCAGTCATGGATGTAAAAAACAATTAAAGGCTACCAATTTTTTTGAATTTTGCTGTTTCGCCTATCGTAAGAACGTTCATTTATTGGGCCTTAAACAAAGAGAAAAGGCATCAAATGGTTATTTTTAATTAATTACTAGGATTTGAGAGATAAAAATTGAGTCATTAAAAATCTTAGTATTAAGAAAAAGATCAATTCTTTTGACACCAGTAATAGTTTTAGGGAATCGAGTTTGACATCCATAGTCAAAACATTCACCAATAGAGTACATTTGGTTGTATGTATTAGGCCGCAACTTAACAGCTTTTGTTGCCCAGCTGTGGATATTGTGTAGTATCTACTCTCAAACTATCAACATTTTGCACACCCTTGTTACCAAGGGTTGCATGCTATGGTCACTGTCACTGAGTATTTGTGAGAGCCTTTTACGGTATATATTCACAGGTTGTGGTAAATAATGTTACATTGCAAAATAGGAGAGTGAAATTTAACATTAAAAAGAAAATTTTAGGCCTCAAAGCTAACAATTAACAACACAAAAAAACACAACATAGAAGAATATACACTTTGTTTACCCAGATAATTAGCAGTCTTACCTTGATGGATTACACTATGGTCCTATTTTAGCATTATCCGACAAGGCAAACAGAATGTACAAGAAACATTGATAGACAGGTTGACGACAAACACAAAATGCTTTGTTACATTGATAAGAGGGGTTGGAGGGGGTTACTGAAAATCTTACATGTGGGGAGGGGGTGGTGTCAAAAATCATTAAATAAAGCCTTCTGTAATTTAAGGACAGCCCATAAGAGGAACAGTTCCCCTACCTCATTTTATATATTGCGCCATATTTTGAACACTATTTTAAGTACATACTGGGCATGATTTTCAAATGTTGGTAGTCTGAGTACTGCTGCTATGTACACACCAGTCAACTAATCTTGTGGTGGTGTGCGTTGGTTTGCGGCGTAGATGGGGTTTATGTTTCATGTTGTTTGTAGGCAAGGACCCTGGACTAGAAGTGTCTGTGGGCGCCACAAACCCCTGTGAGAAGAACAGGTGACTGTTGCTGTGTTGCCACATCTCCAGCTCTGCTCTCGACTGCGGTGGTGACAGGGGTTTTTGGGGGTCTTGGTAAATTGCTCACTTGTTTCTTTCTTAATCACCTGCCTTGCATGATTGCACCCCCGCTATTAACACACTCGTCACTTTCTCTCTAACATTTTATAAAGTCACTGTCTTTAAATGCACTTGAACACAAGTTAGGTTATTTGCTCCTGTGAGCACATTTACTGTATCAAGTGTATCTCACTTGCATTCACAACCCATGAAGACAATCTTATCACGATTTGAACCATTACCCATTGCATTGTCTATTACCTGAAGAACACCCCAAACTGCACTGATGAGTACGTATCTGGCTCGTCAATATTACTTGCCGGTGGCGAGAAGGTTAAGGTTCGAACCCTGGCTAGGTATATAAAGGTTTTTTTTAATGGTTTCTCACCTTACTTTCACACAAATATGGAAATAGTTCCTTAATATTCTTCCTTCCTCTTTTCTACCTCATTAGTGTAAATACACAGATAACCCAGATGGGTGGTAGGCCGCGCAGCACAAACAAGACTTTTGATACTGATGATTCCCCTCCGAAGTTCAGTCTTTATGTGGTGTGACACCAGACTGGGTACAAGCTGTCTCAGGTGCTAATTCCCCAGTTTTTTTATCAAGCACCTGGCGCTTCTTGGCACCAGGCTGGGTATAAGCTGTCCCAGGTGCCAACTTCCCAGTTTTTATCAAGCACCTGGCGCTTTTTGGCACCAGGCTGGGTACAAGCTGTCTCAGGTGCTAATTCCCCAGTTTTTTTTATCAAGCACCTGGCGCTTCTTGGCACCAGCCTGGGTACAAGCTGTCCCAGGTGCCAACTTCCCAGTTTTTATCAAGCACCTGGCGCTTCTTGGCACCAGCCTGGGTATGAGTTGTCCCAAGTGTCAACTCATCTTTAGTTGTGTACCAGAAGTGTTTTCTTGAATATAAGACATGCATGGAATAACCGTGATGGTTGGTATAGTTTTTGTGTTTTGGTAACCCTGCATGTTATTCTTTCCTAGAAGATATGTGGCCAGAGATTGCAAGATTATTTGAGTAAATGTAAATTACTGTATTCTCTGGGGTATAAGGACACTTTTGAGAAATGTCCCCTAAAAATTGAATTACTTCTAATTGTTTTTTATAAGATTATCCCTGTAAAGAGTATTTTTAGGATTTATTTCTTGAATCTTGGTACAACATAATGTGTTATGACCCAGGATATATTGTAAATATTTACTTTATTTATTATTTCCTCATTTCCATATCCACTTTCTTTCCAACATGTAACATGTTTGTCTACATTTCTAGATGACGAAGGCATCGCAGAGTCTGGGTTGTGATACTCCAGAGAAAAGATGTGGCAACACTGCCTTCACAGGAGCATCTTTGTTAGTTTATGGACCGAGTGTAAGAGATAATAGTCCTTGACATGTGTTGTGTCAATATTTAGAACACAAACAGTTCAGGGTGGGACATTACTGCACACATCGTTGTGTGTTCTCTTAGGTATTTACCCTGATCAATTTTATACTTGTGACCTTTAGTTTATTTTTTTATATAATTTGTGTTTATATTTAATGTGACAGCAAGGATTGTGTGCTTGGCTTCACAAGGTTTAGAGCTGTAACATGTCGTTATTGTTGTGTTGGTTTTAAAATGACACGAGAGATTATGTTTTGTGTCTCACAAGTTTTAATGAAGTAAAGGAGAATCTCATTAAGATTGTTAAATTTATATAGGAAAGCAATCTTCCCGGTCATTTTTTGATCATTAGCACTGATGAATTTTATTATCTCTGGTTAGTAAAGAAAACTTAAGAATTTCGTGTTGGTATGTCAATTATGGTTCACTATTTTAATGTATTACTATCATGGTTTAATATTTTACTGTATTACTACTATTTACCTCGCTTCTGACATGTTTTACCCTGGATGCTTTCTTTAAAATCATACTTGAAAAATGCACATTTAAACTATTATAGAAACATTTGGGAGAGTTTATTTTTCCAGTTCATTGAGATTTATTTGAACTGGACCCATATGAAACTTAAATCTAAATGTTCTTTAAGTTTTGGATTCCACACCTATTTCAAATATGCTAAGCAAATTATTGTGACTTATCAAGACAATTTTAAGATTTATCCACTCATTTACATTAAATAAACTACCACTTGGATATTTTTATTTTAAGTTTATAAATACTAAAAAACTTACATTTAAGATACGTACATTGATATTTTAGAACTGTCTTAAAGACACAGATGTATATAAAAAATTCTAGAAATAAAATTTGACTCCCGTTAATATATGGTAGTTTTAAAATCAGAAAATTTTAATCAGATTAGAAAATTAAATACCTTTATTTGTATAAGATAGGTTAAAAATGGGTTTTACTCTGTCTATTTTGTAAATTCAATATTTTTTTAGCAAAAATTAAAGATATTAATAGTCATATTTAAAACATAGCTCTATTTACAAATTATTAGGGTTGGGCCCTTGAATCCTTAAGGATATTCGAGAGTAGAGGATTTGAGACTCAAATACATAAAAAAAATGAGTGTTTTTAAGTGAAATTGGCTGTAGAGCTCTACTACTGCTTACTAGTGATTCAGAACCAATTATAATAAAATGAACTAATAGCCAGGCCCCAGACCAAGCTGAATGTCTGATTGTTGTAATGAATATATTATCAGAATGTTAACATTTAGTTATAATTTGTATTTTCTACTATTCCATCATTATAGTTATATCACCTCTCATGTTTATAATTTTTTCCAAGATTTGAATTTGAGATTTGAAATATAAAGGTAAATTAGAGATTCATATTCATAAAATAGTGGATTCGACCCAACTCTACAAATTATAAATAGTAATTTGCTGTTTTACTAAAATTTATAAATTATTGTTATTGTTTTAAATGTTGCCATTAATGCTCTTCCATACAATTTTAAATCAATTTTAGTCCAATTTGCAAAATCACATGTTTTTAATGGTTAATAAAATATATTTGGGTGTCATATTTACACATTGCCTTAAAAATAAATTTGTGTTAGTAATAAAGTTGTAATAGTTTAAAAAAAAAGACTATTAATGAATACAAACTTATTTTATGAAATTTTGATACCAAATATAAGTTTAATTTTATTTGTAAAAATACATAGTCGAATAGTGTGATTTAATCAAATAGCGTGCCTTAATTGTTTAAACATATGTTTTAGTTTACATAAACTTGTATATGTTTGATTTCACCAAAACACACAACAGTTTTTAACAAAAAAAAGTATTATGTAATTTTAAAATAAGATCTAATGATGTAAATAACTGTCGGCCTATGTATTGACAATCATCACTTCTGAACTCAATTTAATAATTTAAGAGCTTTAAGTTTGTGGTGTTATTGGTGAAATGATGGTGAAAACTAAATAATTTACAAACTCATTTGTTACTCTTGACAAAATAGTCTGTATTGTCATACAAGCCATGTGACGGTTGTAACCCATGATTGTAAACAGACAAACACGCCTTCATGATAACCTTTTCCTGATCTAGAAATGACAGGAAATGGCTGTTCTTCCAGCCATAATGGCAGCTATTTACAATAAAACTAGTGATATGTTACAATATTAATTGAATCTCAGAAAGGAGAACAGTTAAATTAACATAAAGATTTTATTTTGTTAGTTTGATTGTACCTAAATATGTATATTACAAGATTATCATATTCTTGGCATCACTAAATTGAAAGCATGAAAGATGACATACTATCATAGTAATTGAAGTTTGTAAAATTATCTTTTCATTAGGAATGGCATTGTAGATAACCTTACTCAGATCATTGTTTTAGGTTGCCACACATACACACTCATATACACAACTAAGCCCTAGGGGTGTACAAAGTATCAAAGTCAAAAGGTCAACGGCCATGTGCTTCAACGTTAACATCAATTTCAGAAAACTTTCTATAACAAACTTAACATTTTGACTTAACTTTTAACAACACAAAAATCTTACCAAACATGTACATTTGATTTATTTTTTTAAATTTTGTAGCATTTCAAGTGTTCGTTAGTTTCTTTTACACCATTTCTAGCACTAAGGTAGGTTCATGTCTAGGTTTATACTTGTTCATTAACACCAACTGTCAATCATTTTGTCGCTGGGCTAAGATAAAAATTTAGTGAGCTATGATAATTATTTCAATTAAAGTATTTAAAGAAAAAGACCTTTTGACTTTAGCTTAAACATTACTTTATAAGTAGCTAAAGCAGTCTTTGCACTCCCCTACTGATATGAAGAAACTTTCTGCCTATAGACAATATTAAATATACATGTATTTTTATCCTTCCATTCACATAAAAAATGAATTTGTAGTTTCTGATAATGTATGTTTGTAAATTTAAATTATATGTTAATTTTGTAACATTTATATTGAAAGTTTGTAAATAATGTTTGTTGTGTATTACAAAAAGTGGCTCCATTATTGTCTATGAAACTATCAAGTGCCATTGACGTCTGTGTTGCGTGCAGCCGATCTTCTAAAAACACGATTGTTAGATTGGATAGCATTTTATTATCCAGTTATTATTTTATTACACACAGTTATAAGAATTATATTATCCTTCTTGATTACATTTTTTAAATAAACAAAGAAAGCGTAGAAAGATAAAGAGACATTAAAAATTACATTTTACTTATTTCAAGAAAAACTAGATTCATAGTTTGCAAATATGACCTTTATAATCAGTTTTACTTCTCAATCACCCAATTGTATCAAATGTGATGGTTGTGCAGAATATTTTTATATATACATGTTTTCTTTTTTTATTACTTGTAAAATAAAGTGTACATAAAATAAAATATTACAAGAAAGTAATTGAATTTCTTTGAAATAATTTGTTTTATTTGGAAGAAGGTAGATGACACTTTACATTGCTGTCATAGGATGAAGAGGTAATGAAGCCTCTTGAAGAGAATCTATCATTACTGTCCCAATCCACATTCCCTAGTATTATGTTGTATGATTTATATGATGTAATTATACTTTACCGCAGGTGTCTTCAACCTTTTTATGTCCGAGGACTAAAGTTATTGTCTCTTGTTGGCAATACTTAGTGATAGATTAAAATGTTTGTATCAGCTCCTTACACTTATACTCACATTAGGGATTTGGATTTCTCAAAAAGTATATTTTATCATAGTTTTTTTCTTCTTCTTTTTAGATTATTTATAGTATATGGTATCGCAATTTGTCTTTTCACTAGAGTTGTAATTAGCCGGTTCAAAGTACATTGTATAAAAACTTAATACTTTTCCTCAGGTAAAAAGCAAAAATTGTTTATAAAATAATGTAAAACACATATTTATTTTATTAGTTGATTTTATAAAATATATGTATTTGTCATTTTAACTTTTGAAATAATTTTATATTTTCATGGGCGGGCTGCAAAAAAAATGTTCAGTTGCTTTAAGACTTTACTTAGATTTGTGCATGCGCTAGGACAAATTCATAAATCTGCAAAGTGATTTGAAGCCTTCTAATAGCCTATTTCATGCTATTGAAGCTAGCATAAGAAATGTACTAGTATGATGTACCAGTTTGTTTATTTTTTGATTATTAAAAAAGTTTTTTCTTTTCATGAGATATATTTCAAAATAGTTGCAAACAACTGATTCATCAAAGCTGGCTAAATAATTATCTTGAGCACACATATATTAAGAAGCTGTGCCAAGGCCACTGTCAGATTCTAAGAAAACCTATAAATATTTAATGCCTCTAAAAATTATTTGGAGCTATTTTTATGGCAACTAAGGACAACTATTTACATATAATGTAATTTCAGTACCATTTATATTTTATAGTATTTAGCTCAGTCATTTTTGAATGTTCATGAAGGATCTGAATTGGGTTAGTTTATCTAAATATTTACTGTTTAGTCAGTAGTCCCAGAGCCAAGTATTAGTGAGATCAAAGCAGCTATTAAGAAGTTAAGAATCATAAAGTTTCAGGTAGACTATAGATTCGATTCCAGCAGAGTTAATAAACGGAGGTAGTAAAATGCTATTAATAGAAGTTCATAATTGGTTTTGTTCCATATGGAACCATTATGGTATTGTCACAAGAATGGAAGGAAGGTATTATAATACCCATTTTCAAAAAGAGATAAAACAGTGTATTAACTGCAGAGGTATCTCACTACCACCAACATGCTAGAGGTATCTCACTACCACCAACATGCTAGAGGTATCTCACTACCACCAACA